>CAXAMN010025962.1:189859-199859 GCA_963970005.1 Durusdinium trenchii
ACAAACACACAACCACAAACACACAACCACAAACACACAACCACAAAAACACAAACACAAAAACACAACCACAAACACACAACTACAAACACACAACCACACACACATAACCACAAAAACACAACCACAAAGACACAACCACAAAAACACAACCACAACCACAACCACAAACACACAACCACAAACACAACCGCAAACACATCCACAAACACACAGCCACAAACACAACCACAAACACAATCACAAACACACAGCCACAGACACACAATCACAAACACAACCACAACCACAACACCCAACCACAGCAAGCAAAATCGAGAACTACAATATTCACGACCATGGCAACATGCTCCTCACTATGGCATCAAGACAAATGATTGTGTGGGACAAACACCATGCACCTCATGAGCATTTTCGCTTTTCGATCGAGCATTTCGATTCGAGCTGTGTTGATGAACTTCGCCAACCAAACGGTTTGGCTCAAGCTGAGCAGGTGGAAAAAGGACCGCTTGCATTGCACCCCAACTCATACCTCCTTAGGTTATGAGCCCAACGGCCTAGCTTTTTCGAAGACCACCCACAACCTCTGTGCGAGAGGTGTGGTTGTTGGCCGCCATGGCAGCGCTGCAGAGACGAAGAAGGCAAGGCTCTCGCGAAAGAGCCGACCCTGGTGCACCAGATGGGCCGGACGCTCGACGTGCACATCGAGAAGATCGACAACGACGACTACCAGAGGAGACAGCAGATCAGAAGCTTGACCGCCTGCTCCGAGAGCAACGAGCAGCAAGGGCTTCGTCATTGCCTGCGGAAGATGATCTGGCTGTCAGGCGCTTGGCTATGCATCCTGCCGCTGATGGGGCAGCAGATTCTCAGAGAGGGCGAAGAGAAGGAAGTGGGGCACAACAACCTGGACATCATGGCGGGCATCACGATGGAACCACTGGGCAGTCTGCCCTAGCTGGGGGCGTCATGAGTGCACTGCATGATCCTCGGGCCAATGCCTTGGGACTGGGCGGATTGCAAGATGCAGCACGCCAGTCGTTCGAGTTGTTGCAACAGGCTTTGGGCCACCACATGCCACCATCTCCTGCTCCGGGACTTCTTGACCCCCTTCTTCGAGGTTCTGAACTACCTCAAGGACCTGGTTCGGGACTACCTCATCCACCAGGTGGCGGACTTTTTGCTGGGCAAGGTTCTTTGACTGGAACTCCACATCAACCCGGAGCTCCACATGGTGATCCACGAATGGGCACGCCTGCAAGCACAAGGCAGGTAGAGCGGGAGGAGGTGAAACCCAGGGTGCTTGAACCATTTCGCACGCCACAGGGCCCCCTTGCCACTGTGAACCCCTTCTGGACCACTTCAATTCAACAAGCTGCACGAGGTGAAGGTCATGTGAGAATGGCAGAAAGTGCAGGTGCTCGGGCTACCAACGGAAGTCCAGGACCTGGGGATGTTGAGAAACTTCGTACCCAGATCCTCAAAGAGGCGGAGGAGAAGTTCGCTCGTGAAGTCAAACGCATAACTGATGGAGCAGGTGGTGGTGATGCATCGTCGTATGCCTCCGTTGCCAGTGGTGGAGTTGATGGTCGTGGAACCACAACACATCCTGGACTACCACATGGTGATCCCTCAGGTGCAGGTGGACCTCCCGGGTCAGGACCAGATCCTCCCCCAGGCCTTCATGGTGGACAACCTCATGGGGAGGCTCGAACCCCGCTGGCTCCGGTCGTTCCAGAGACCGTCAGGGCTTTGGATCTTCCTGCCCTTCCATTACCTTCATCCGAAGGCGCGGCATTGCAGGAGTGTCATTGCTGCTGGGCATCCTGCCCGAACAACTGAGAAGAGATGTCATCTCCTCTCGCCACGTCACAACTGTGAGCATCCTGTTCAAGTTGTTTGTAGTGTTTCAACCTGGAGGAGGAGCTGAACGCACAACGCTTCTCAAAAGCCTCACCGAAGTGAAGGTGGGTCACTCTGTCACGGAGCTCCTGGCGACGATGCGGCAATGGCGCCGATGGTTGCAGCGAGCTGAAGAACTTAAGGTCACGCTGCCAGACCCGCTGATCCTCATGAATGTCCTTGGCAAGATCATGGACTCGTTGGCCAAGCTGGGAGGCAGTCAAGTGGCGTACAGAGTCTCAACTGTGCGCCAGGAATTGTTGGTTGATCAACGTCCGGAGATGAACTCCATCAAGGACCTAAGCGAGTACCTGCAGGCGGAGCTGGAAGAGCTGGCTTTGGTTGCTGCAGTCCCCAAGGGTGCCGCCAACACGACGAGCTCGCCCACTACCAATGAAAAGACTCCGGTGGTGAAGGCGATGCAGTCCGGCACTCAAGAAGAAAAACCTCGGTCTCCATGCAAGTTTTGGGGGACCCAACATGGCTGTAAACGAGGAGACACTTGTGGCTATGGGCATAGCTGGGAGGGCTTGGACCGACAGCGCAGGTGCTTCTACTGTTCTGGGGAGGGTCACATGGCGAAGGATTGTGTGCACCGTCAACCCAAGAACTTCAAGGATGTGAAAAAGGCAGCTCGCTTGCGAGGAGTCGCGCCCGAGGGCTCAAAAGAAGGCCCGACCAAGGAAAAGGAGGTGGAAGTGGGAAGTCCTGGGTCTACATCGACTTCGAGCCCATCGCCCTTGTCGCCGACGACGGTGTCTGGAGGGGGATTGAAGGATTCGGGAGGTGGTTCTCCAACCAAAATGCTGGAGGAAAAGCCCAAGAATGACATCGCCACAGACCTCATCCAAGAAGCTGCAACGCTGCTTAAGACGCTTCGGTCCGTGAAGACGATGCGCATCAAGCAGATCAGTGCTCACCCTCAGGAGTTTGGAACTCAGGGGTTTGCCCTTTTGGACGGCGGGGCTACCCATGCCCTGCGTGTTGCTCGACCTGAAGAACGAGCTGAACTTTTTCCAGTTGAAGTGGAGCTGGCGCAAGGCTCAACAGTTTTGTATCGCCACCCCAAGCATCGCACCTTGTTGTCCCTGACGGAAGTTGAGCCGATCATCCCTCTGGGCCTCTTGGTTGAGCGCGGCTTCAAGGTGGAATGGCGACGTTCGGGATGCAGCATCCACCACCCGACTTTGGGACCAATCCCCTGTTGGCTGAGGAATGGATGCCCCATCATGCATCGTCAGCCTGCGCTGGACATGTTGGCGCAGTTTGAGATGGAGGATCAGGGGGAGGTGGCTCTCTCTGATGAGGATCGAAGTTGGTGGCAGAAGCATTTTCCTGAACTACCACTTCCAGTTCTCCAGCATATGGCTGGTCAAAGTCAAGAATTTACAGCTCCGCCCTGGAATCGAAGGTTGCGACGGGCCCACATGACTGGAAAGGGTGTCATTGTTCATCTTTTCAGTGGAGCTGATGCGAAGAAATGGAATGATGTTGGTGGAGGCCGCTACTCATGGCTGTGCATCGACACTGAGATCAACGCAGCCCTGAACCTCCACAACCCTTCAGTTTGGAGTTACTTGTGGAAGCTGGCATCACTTGGCCGCATTGTTGCCATCATTGGAGGTCCTCCATGCAGAACTGTAAGCCGCCTTCGAAATAAGGCTCCTGGCCCTCGACGACTACGTGGCCGAGGAGAAGATCGTTGGTGCCTTCCTGATTTGGACGATGATGAGCAGCGCTTGGCCCACGGCGACACTGCACTTTGCATGAAGCACATTGGTCTTTGGCTACGTGCTCAAGAATGCCGTCGTGTTCCCACGGATGTTGGAATGCTGCTGGAATCTCCACGTGACCCAGCTGAATACTTGAGTGATCAAGAAGGTGCTCAAAGCGCATCTTTTTGGTGCTTCCCGGAAATCACGGCCTGGGTTGGAACTGCAGGACTTCGTCTGGTCACCTTCGACCAAGGACGGTTGGGTCATCAGCGAAAGAAGCCCACGACGGTCCTCACCAACCTCCCGGCCTTCAAAGTCTTGGGCCGCTTGGGCGCCGGGACTTGTGGCTGCTATCAAGGAATCGCTGCGGAGGTTGCTTGGCGTTTTGGAGGAGGAAGGTCGAAATGGCGACGCCTACAACATGTCCAAAATGGACCTTGCAGCCTGGCACCGACACATCAAACAGGGGCACATTCCCTTTCGTGCTGACTGCCGAATCTGCGGCGAAGCGATGGGCTGTGATAAACCTCACAAAAGACTTGGGGGGAGTGCAACGAAGTTCACTATGTCAGCGGATCTATGTGGACCCTTCCCTGCTGGTCGTGACCTCGGCACTGGAGTGACCTGTAAGTATGCACTGATCTCCACTGTGGCCGTGCCCATCGTCTCAGAGCTTCCAGGCGAGGTTGCCGAGCCCTATGACACTGCAGACGACGTCAAGCACACTGAGGACCTGCCTTGTGATCCTGAAGAGCGAGAGATGCTCTCTGATGATGAAGTTCAGCGGCTCAATGAGTTGGCCCAGATTGAAGAGGCCCAAGAAGCTCCTGGACACCAAAATATCACGTTTGCTGAGGTGATCCCAGACAGAACTGTGGAGTCTTTGGTCCGTGCCCTGTCTCGACTACATGCCAAGTACCGCATGCTGGGCATCCAAGTGTACCGCCTCCACACAGATCGAGAACGATCTTTCGCCTCAGTCCCAATTCAAAAATGGTGTGAACAACGTCAACTTCGATTGACTCTGACTGCAGGCGATGACTCGAAGGCCAACGGTCGCATCGAGGGAGAAGTGAACCAGATCAAGCGTCGAACTCGACTTCTTTTACATGATTCTGGACTTCCTCAATCCCTCTGGCCAACAGCTCTACGCCATGCTGCAGAAGGCCGTGTGCGCCTACAACTTGAAAGATTGGGCCTGCCGAGCCCACCAATGCTTCGCTATGGAGCTTCAGTTTTGGTTAAGTCCAAACGCTGGCATCGCGCTGGACAACTTTCCATGCCCTACCGCACCATGCAGCTCCTGGGACCATGCCCATACATGTCTCATGGTTGGATTGCCCGCGACAAGAAGGGGCAGCTGCTGCATGTGAGGACGGCTTTGGAACCTTCGCCGGTTGCTGACCAGGCGATCATGGATTTGCAGGAGGTGCCATCAATCAAGCACCGCATTGTGGGGAAACATCCACCACCTCTACCTGACCATCCTCTTGCTGGAGCCGTGGGTGCCTTGTATGATAAGTCTGACCCAGCTCTTGCTGCATGCCGAGCTGGGGGGGAGGATCCTTTGCCCTTTTTGGACGAGGTTGGCTGCTCCTTGGCACTTCAAGTTGAGGATGAAGGGGAGTCGGAGGAGGTTGTTGGAGGCTCCACGCCCAAGACTCATGATCAAGGTGATCAATGTCAACACCCTGACCTTCCGGGGGAGCTGGAAGATCCTATGTGCTGCTCACGACAACAGGCAGAGCAGTGGCATGAACTTGAACAACAACGTCACTGGGCTTTGAAGCAGCTCTGGTGTCAAGGTCTTCGAGAAGTTGCAGTTGGTGAGGACGCTGGGAGTGTTCATGGCAGCTGGCTTCGTGAAGTTGAATTGCTGCTCCGAGGTGCTGAAGATCAATTGTCGTTTCAGCATTCCTCCTTGCAGAACTACAAGATGGCTTCACTGGCTCCAATGGCTGGTTCAACTGAGGTCCCAGTCACGGTGCTCCAGACCTACACGGTCTCACTACAGCAGGTCCGCAAGGAGTTGGAAAAATGGAAGCCTCCCTTGCGTGATGAATATGGTCAACTGGTCTCATCGACCCAGGCAATCAAGCCAACTATCAGAACCGGAGTGGGCATCGTCAGAAAAGTCCCTTAAGTTTTGCGGCTTCGAGATTAAGTGCCGCCCAGGTAAGGTCATCCTGAACCAGACCTCCTACACCCGAGATCTCCTTGCACGCCACGAAGGCATCAAGTCGAGACAAACTCCTTTGCCCCTCGGCGTACAAGATGAACTGGAGGAAAACATCTCCATTGAACAGGTCCGCAAAGCCCAGGCCCTCGTTGGTGAATTGCTTTGGCTCAGCGGGCGAACCAGGCCTGACCTCAGCTATGGAGTCTCCATCATGGGCCGCTTGGTGACGAAGGCTCCGGGAAAAGTTTTGGAATGGGGGGCTCACACGCTTGGATATTTGCACTCCACCGTGGACTATGAGCTGTGTTACACCCAACAGGTGTTTGAGGCTCCATCCATTGAGTCCGAGGCGACCAAGCTCCCCAGTGTTCGGGTTTTTTCGGATGCTTCTCACGGTCCCCAAGGTGGAAGAGGTCAACAGGGGTTGCTGGTCACTTACAATGGAGCCCCGGTTCAATGGGAAAGTCGGCAGCAGCCGTTCGCCACCCTCTCCAGCGCTGAATCGGAGCTGATGGGCTATGTTGATGGAGTGGTGATGGGCGAGTCGGTGGCGGCCATCGTGAACGTTTTGGAGGACCACAAGCTGCACCTTGAAGGAGAGCAGGTCCTTTGCGGTGATTCGCAAACTGGGCTGAAGATTTTGGTTGCGCCGGACGGACCATGGCGCACGAGGCATCTGAGGCTGAGAGCCTATGTGGTGAAGGAGCGCATCCAGCAGCAGTGTTGGCGCACCTTGCATGTTCCTGGCACTGAACTGCCATCGGATTTGCTGACGAAGCCGATCGTGAAACCGGCTTCATGGCAGAAGTTTTTCCATTTTTTAGGAGCACGTGTGTCTTCAGGGATTGGGCAGAAAGATGAACACCAGTCAGTTTGTTCTAGGCTCCAGGCGGTTGTAGCTGGAATATTAGGAATGGCTGTTTGGAATCCAATCCATGAAGCACACAAGATTGCACGCTGTTTGACCATCACAGCACTTGCAGCATACCTGGCCTCGAAAGCACAGGACCTCAAGAAGATCATTGGACACCTTCCGGCAGAATCCCAGGCTGAGGCGCCACGGGGACGGGATTCGGTCGAAACAAGATCGGTGAGGGAAGATGAACCCACCGAACTAGGAGGGGAAGAAAACACAAGATCGGTGAGGGAAAATGAACCCACCGCTGGGTTGGGAGGGCGGGCGGGCGACATTAGCCTAAAAGGCTCCCGTGCGGCCGCGTTCGAACCTCGCAGCCATGGATGTGGTGTGCGCCTTGCTGCCATGCGCGCTGGGCCCAGCACTGAGTCCGGCACATGGACGGTGGCTGGACCTCATGAGTGGCCGCAATTCCGACTTCCTCCACAAGGACGAGATCGATGGGGGCGGCTGCGCGATGGCTGGTGGGTTCGACATCATGTCAAACCAAGAAAAAGGCCATTCCATCCTGTACATCGGCAGACGCCATTCGACGCGGCTCAAATTCGCAGTGGTCGGGTTACTGTGGTATGGCTGCATGGCGAGAAGTCGGTGGTGGAGGATGACTGGCGCAACGGCACCAGGCCTATGGTTCCGACAGAGGAGCAGTGGGTGGGCTACAGCTTTTTTCCCTCAACCTCCTCTGCCCGAGAATTCAACCCTGGATTCACAGACGAGCTCTTCAACTCCTGCTGGCCAGACGACGGGAAGCTCCTCGACACCGACGCCACCTGGACAGTCGCTTTCGACCTCGCAGGTCAGTGCGTCATCGGGGCCTCCGCCGGTTCGACCAGAAGAGGAACTACTGAGAGGAATCAGGAGGGTTCGAAGAGGCTCAACAGATAGCTCTACAGGGACACCAACGAGCACCTTGTCCTCGACGATGACGGCATCGACTCGCGGCATGGATGCTATGGAAGCACCTCTCACTCTCGGCTACCTTGGCCGAATGAGGGGACAGGAGAATCGAGGAGAGAGGCCTGCGCCAGCCAACATGCAGGTTCCTCTTGAGGAAGAGCGGTCGGATTGGATCCTCTCGCTCCACTCCGAAGGTTTGCTGCTTGCCCGGCATCCTAATTTGCCGGATGAAGCGACGCCTCAATGGTTGGGCATTCAAATGCCTGTGGCTCGAAGCTCGCGCCCTGCCGGCGCTGGACGACCAAGTGAGGCCTCCAGGCCCGCGGCTCGAAGTGAGGGCACCAGCCCCGCGGCTGGAAGTGAGGGCACCAGACCCGCTGCTAGAAGTAGCCAGGGTCCCATGCCCATCAATGAAGAGTGGGATTCTGATGGAAGCTATGAGCTTCTGACGAACTAGGCTGACCCAAAAGGTCTTTTGGCCAATGGAATGCGGTGGCGCACCGCAGGGGGAGTGTGGGACAAACACCATGCACCTCATGAGCATTTTCGCTTTTCGATCGAGCATTTCGATTCGAGCTGTGTTGATGAACTTCGCCAACCAAACGGTTTGGCTCAAGCTGAGCAGGTGGAAAAAGGACCGCTTGCATTGCACCCCAACTCATACCTCCTTAGATTGAAATGTCATGGTGGGGATCACTCGAAGTAAAGTAATTTGTTTTTCTGGCTTCCCAGCCTTATGTTCCAACAGTCGCTTTACTGGCTCCCCAGCCCAGTCTTCGGGGAGCAGCAAAAAAGCTGCACGGCGACAGCTGGGAAGCTTGGCAGCTGGGAAGCCAGGTGAAAAAGAGCGAAGTGAAAACGCAGTTGAAAGATGCCCGTCATCAAGCATGCCTTGCCAAGCAGATTCTTCATATTTCCATGGACTGGCTGGCGTGGTGCAGGTCTCCCAAGTCACATACCGCTTCTTTGACTTAACCATGTTATGATCCCAAAGTGGCTCCTGGTGGTAGAAAAGCGCCCAATCGTCATGTGCATCGTGCGTTTAGAAAGAATCACTTTTTTAAATTCTGAATGCAATCGCTGGACGTGGTCTGGCGTTTCGCGTCGCAGCGCGGTTTGGCGACTTCACAGTGGTCTGCCGCGTGGTCTGCCGCTGCTTTTCGGAGTGGCAATTGAATATCCAGAAGTGCGGTGCGTTGCGGAGTGGCACGGTGCTGAGGAAACAAGTCAATCTGCACCAGAACCCATCCAATCAGTATATAGATAACTTCAACCATGAGTGGATGACTCCGCTGAAATGCAGTTGGCAGAAAGTTTGGTAAACCGATATTTTCCATGAAAACTGGACTTGATGGTTTTGGCCAGCCTGCTATTGAGAGCCGTCCGAGTGGCACATCGCGTCAGCCTGGGCCTCTGGTCACCTACTTGGGCCGGTGCGTATTGGACCTGTGGGTCCCCCCAAGCCAAGCTGCCAAGCTGGAACTCAGCTTGGTGGTTCACTATCCATGCGCTGGCTTTGATTCATCTAATGCAATGACCCAAAACCTCGCAACAAATCACAACCATTTTTGCTGAGTGCCCCATTTTGCCACCATGCGGCGAAACCTTCAACAGGGAGCAAGTAGGGATCACCGGGAAAGGCTCCATCATTGAAGCATTGACCCTCTCTCCAACAAATATGGAAGTGCAAAACCACCTGGTTGTAAAGGAAATGGTCTTTCCAAGTGCCATTGTCCGCTTCATGGTTGTTTCAGGGAGGGTATCCTGAACATCCGCTCGGCCTATGTTGGAAAGCTCTTTCATTTCTTTTTGGCGAGCAGGATGAGGATGCAAATGCCACAACGTGGCTATAGTCGATGACCACCGTCCACAAGTAACCAGTAGAAGTTCATAGACAGGCAAGTTCCAACCGAAGAACCCAATTTTTCTCACCACCTTTGTTTCTCAACACCTCTGTAGTTTTCATGTTTGAGTGTAAACATGACATCCCCCCTCATGAGCATATCTTGTTGCACTTCACCCAACGCCATGCGTTTGTGTTTCAAAGTTTCCTGCACCGAAAACGACTCCACAGTGGTGATTCGCCCTGCCGCATTGGCGCCTGTTGCCTCGGCAAGTCAACAGGCGGCGCGGGCACGAGATCTATCCCGAGGCCATGTGGAGAGGTCGATCGTTTGATTCGCAAGGGAGGAAGAGGTGGATGGCGGGAGTGTTTGATGGACTCTTCTGACTGAGAACCACTCCTAAGAGGCTCCGAGTAATCTGCGTGTAATACAGGTGAAGTGGATCATGTGTAGGAAGAGTTTTTTCTTTGTGGTTGGGAGAAGAATAAAAGATAGACAGGGTCAAACGCCCTTTGTTGAAGATCTAACTCCCCTACCGGAGCATTAC
>CAXAMN010025962.1:201102-234317 GCA_963970005.1 Durusdinium trenchii
GTAGTAGTAGTAGTAGAAGTAGTAGTAGTAGTCGTCGTGGTGGTGGTGGTGGTCCACAAGACCTTTCCACATGGGTGTCCGACCAGAGTGTCCTACAGGCGTGTCCTACAAGAGGTCCCACAACAGTGTCCCGCAAGAATGTCCGACAAGAGTGTGCCGTAAGAGTGCCTCACAAGAGTGTCATACAAGAGCGTCCCGCAAGAGTGCACGACAAGAGCGTCCCACAAGAGTGTCCCTCAGAAGTGGCAACTTGTAGTACACATGTAATGTGGGAAGCAGTTCCTGCAAGCTGTGGCCTCAGGACAGGCCACTTGGTAGTACAAATGTAGCGCGGAAGCGGCGCCTCAGAACTGGCAACTTTAGCTGTGGCCTCAGAACTGGCCACTTGGTACTACAAACAAATGTGGTACGGGAAGCAGCTTGTGGGAGCTGCAGCCTCAGAACTGTCAACTTATGTGGCCTAATTACATCTGAGTACGTGAGTGTCGTACGCGAGTGTCCCACAAGAGTGTTGCACAAGAGTCCACAAGAGTGTCCTACACGAGTGTCGTGCAAGAGTGTCCCACAGAGTGACGAAAGTGTCGCACGAGAGTGTCCCACAAGAGCGTTCTACAAGAGTGTCTCCTACAAGAGTGTCAAAAAATGTTTGGGCGTTTGTTTCCGAGTACGTGTTTTCATTCGGGCTCGTGGGCTCCAATCTCTTTCAAAAAGAAGAGCCGCCCAACCCAAAGTGCTAAGATGTTGGACCATTTCGACGTCAAAAATTGGAACGTTTGGTCCATGATTCCTTCCGAAATGTTTGTTTGGCCGGTTCGACCTGGCTTCCTGCCCGACGGCAGTGCCAGTGCCAGTTGAACACCTAAAGAAGTACCCGATGTTCAACCCACCTTGCAAACAAACGGTACCAGATGTTCAATACCTTTGGATACCTTTGGAGGGAGTTATTATGATTTATTCATCAGCTGAGCTAAGTTTTTTGATATGAAATGGTTCATGCAAGATGCAACCTTCAAAAGGCTAGTGTAAACAACCTGCTTGGGGACGTAGGCGGTCGTAGGCATTTTCTTGCGTAATGTTTGTCGTAGGCGCTTGCCGCAGGCGACCGAAATAGCATGCCTTGAAGTCACCCAGCTTGTGTTTCTGATTCAAATTATACTTGACATTGTTTTTTTGTGTCAGTTTTTTGTAGCAGATGTGTTTCATCTCACAGTCCGGGACATGAACCAGGGGCAGTTTGCAAGGGCACTTACAATGACAGCTGCTGTCAACATTACTTGATTTTAAACCCAGCGCCGCGTTTGCCGCCAGATCTTCCCTTTGAGCTCTTTGCTCTTGACTTTGCATCGGCTCCTGCAGAACCGTCCGCGGCCGGGCGCGCGGCAGGCGCGGGACTTGAATTGGACGGCTAGAAACGTGGAGGTGACAAACAACTTCCAGTCGGAGGGTAAGGCTTTCCTGGACGTAGGGGAATTAGAGGTTTAACTCTTCAGTTTGCTTGGTTTCTCTTCGGCCTGTTTGATTTGAAAAGCAGGACGAGTGGACCGTGGACGTTCAGCATGGCGTTCATCAAGAGACATGACCTCCGGAGACACGGGCCATGTCATGGGACCCGGGCCATGGGCCATGGGACCCTGTCAGTCCTGCCTCAGCACTCAGTCTGGAGGTGCCATGTCATGCATACCATGTCAGTCAGCTGAAATGGTAAAACCCACACATTGGATTGAAGAGAAAACCATGAATACCATGAAGAAAACTGTCATGCATACCATGAGTGATTGAAGAGAAAACCCTGGAGTTGTAACCATAACCAAATGAATCCAACAAACAGAATCACATGGTTCTCCATACATCTCACATATCTCCCTAACATCTCTGAATCGGATTGTTCTCCATCACATGGGTTGTAATCACATGCATCTCTCTGGCATCTCTCTCCACCCACCAGTCCTCCAGTCGTCACGTGTTCGTTCGCTGCACCGGTCGGTGGGTCGTCAGGGTTTGGAACCGGTGGCGATCCAGGGTGCCCCAGCAACGCCACTGGGGATGTGTGCCATATGGCGCGGTGTGGTGACGTGGTGGGGCCGTGGTGGCGGTGGCGGTGACATGGTGACGTGGTGACGTGGTGACGTGGTGACGTGGTGTGGTGGTGTGGTGGTTTCTTTTTTTGGGGAGGCAGGAGGGGTGGTCGTTTTGGTTCGGGTCGTTGGTGTGGTCGTTCTTGGGGTCCAAAGACAAACACCAAGTCGAGTCCTTTGCGGACAGTCTGTCGCGCCATGTCGCGCCCATTCGTGGCCTTCCAGAAATGCGGTGAACGAAACCGAAGATGCCCAAAGATGACTGGAGAGGACGGAGAGTCTTTTGGGGGTTTGATGACGAGAGTTTTTGTGGTTTTTGTTGATGACTTGCCCTATTTGTTTGCCAGAGTTTGACAACGTTTACCAAAAGCACCGAATCCCGTGATGGTTTGGATGGCAGCTTCCATTCTCGTATGTCATAGACTCATAGGGCCTCATTTCATGGAATTCTGATAAAACCTAAAACTGTTTGTACAGCGATCTTAGAGGCTTCCCCTGGCTATGCACCTGGTCATACGGATATGTCGCGATTCGTTGTGGCTACGACGCAGTATATCTTCTTTTTGATGCCCAGTGGCGAATTCTGGTCTTGAGAAGTCACAGCAGGTGCTCATGTCGAGCGCTGGATTCCTGGGATAACCTCGACCATTGCGGACTTTGTATCCAACACTCCTTGTTCTTGAATGTTACCATAGAGGCCCTTCTACTATTGATTGTTGGTTGGTTGATCCATGTTTGATAGAGGAGATACTGCCAGGTTGGTCACCCCAGTTAACTCGGCATATGCTTTTTGCTCATCAACCCCTCGATTCTGGACAATAAAAACATCACGGTCCCTTTCTGTATATATTTATAATATATATTCTTTTCGTTGGGTGGCCTGAACTGAGGGTGACTCAGGTGAACTGCGAGATGGAATAGGTCCGACATATTGACTTGAAACAGGTCCAACTTGTGAGTTTCTTTTGAGGGATCTTGATCAGAACCCACTTTTGTGAGCTGCAGTTGCAAACTCTTCACATGTTCCACTACACGAAGGTCCCTACACCCTCAAGAATCCGAAGGGGCACGAACCAACACAACCCTATGGGATCTGGCGGATCTGGCTTCCGGATCCCCACGGAGGGTCCGTTCCTTTGGAGTCTTAGGGCGTCGATGTCTAACTGACCAGCATCCTAGCTCGCTACGAACCGGGGGCGACCCGGGTCGTACTACGAACGGAACAAGGAACCTAGCTCACTACGAAGGGGGCGACCCGGGCCATTCCTTCAGGACCTGACTGGAGGCCATCCGGACCCTCTCGTGCGTCACCGGACTCTCATCCACGACCGTCGGATCGTTGGAAAGCACCGAGCATCTCCGTTCATCCACGGATGACGGCTCGAGCACCGAGGCTTTTGACTCCTCCGGCACCCTTACTGCCCTTCAGTGCAGGTGCTGCACATCGGGCCGCATGGTGTCCGTTTGGTGGGATGGAATCAAAGCCGGCCAAAAGGCCAACCCAAAGTTGAAGCAAATGGAACTCTGCCCAGGCCATGGTGTATTTGTTATTAATATTGATGTTCAAATTTTCAGTTTATTTGTTTGACTGCTTCGCTGTTTCTCCTGACTGCAGGATACGATACGAGTGGATACGGCAGGAGACCGTTCTCATCGTCCGAGTTCGGGAGTTGGCCGTCGGCCGTCGGTGGTGAGGGACGCATTTCGCAAAAAAGACCCGTGGAATTCCAGATACAAAAGAAAGGAAGACGGAGCTGGGGTGTAATGATCCGTTTTTTTTTCCGTTTTGAGCACCTTTGTGGCTTCTCACGTTTTGGGGGCTCCCGATAAAGAAAGAGCGCGAAGCCCCGGACAACGGGACGCGTGCCCGGTAGGATGGGTAGCCACCTGGCAGCTGGCCGCATGCACTCCCTGAAATCATCTATAGTTACGACCTGGACATCAAACCACCAGCTGTTTGGTATGATTTTGCTCTGAGGAATTCATGGTGCTCCGCACTTCGGCCAGGTGGCCGGGCGCTGCCGGGCGCGGAGCGCGCACGCTTCGTGCGGCGATGGCTGTTGGAACGCGTGGGAGCTCAGTCGGAAGCGGCTGGAAGCAACACCATACACTCCATGTATGCCATATATGCCTACATTGACCCCCCAAACCACCCCAATGTAGGCATATACGGCATACATGGAGTGTATGGCAACACTACAGGAAATTGAAACCAACCTTGGTTCACCAACCTTGGTTGTTGCATCCTTTTCGGATTCGAGAACTCTCCACCGAATGTCACTGTTTTGCTACCCAGCCCATCGGTGTGCGTGTCCCTGCCGGCCCTAAAAGCGGCGGTCCATTTGTCAAGGTCATGTTCCGAAAACTCATCGTGCGAGGAAGGAAGCATGCCACTATTAATATTAGTGTTTACATCTTCCCAGGAAGCCAGCAGACCAATCAAGGCCTATGACTTAGATTGACTTAGGGGTTTCTGAGACCATTTGTAACCCTGAGGCACAGGTGTGGAAAGCAAACCATTGCTTACATGAGACATTCAAGTCAAACTGACTGAACTTGAGCAAACGCACCTGCACTCCATGAAATAATCATGGAAGTGGATGGCATGGCCCCTTGGATGACAGTTTTCCGAATACCAAACAGGTGGTTTTCACCCCACTAAACCAGGTCTGTTTCAGGGAGTGTAACCCCCCTTGTGACGAGGACGACGTCAAGACATGGACCTTTACTTTCTATTGTGGCACCCAGACGCTCCAAACAGCCCTTGGTCGCTCAAAACCTAGCGATTTGAGACCCCAGACCCCTCCATATGAGTGTCCGACCCCTCCATATCAGGGCCCATGAGCGTCTGGGCTGGCCATTTTCCTCTTTCAATGAGAATGAGTCGGAGTGTCCTCTTGATCATCTCCCCACATCGTCTCCACATCGTCTTCCTGCCGGGGTGTTGTGAGCCACGCCATGACACGCTGTTGAAACGGCGTAGTCACACAAGAACCACGGCAGGACACGCTGAGATTTGAACCTTCACAGCTTATTCTGGGACTCCTTTCATGCCAGAATTGGAACCAAAAACCGGGACCATCTGCAGGACGCCCATAGGAAACCCATCGTTTCGGGTGATGAAAGCTGATTGAACTTCCTCTTGAACCAATCCATTGAAGGAACGTTTATTGAGTTCAGAAGATTGGACACCGTGGTGGAGAGATTGCAATTTTTCACATTGTGAAAAAGGAAGTTCTTTTGTTTTCACCGTGTTTTCTTTTTGTTGGACGCACCCTTGTCAGAGGCACGCACATCCTCATGTCGTCACACGGGCCTGAACCTGCGACGGTCATGCCTTCGACCCACCCACCGGCCGACTCGAGCCTTCTACACCGACGCGTGTGGTAACACAGGTTGGGAACACCACATCCACCGACCGCGACGCTCGACCGCTCGACCGAGAGAACGAAGTCGATTGCGGCCATCGCGCTCGCCGCGCGCTCGCCGCGCGAGACGATCGGATCCATTGAGGGGCGGGACGCCCCGAGACGCCCGCCTGGGAGGCCGAGACGATCGGGCGTTTGGGTCGGAGCGGGGTCGGAGGAAGTCGTCGAGTGACTGGTGGGTGCCACCTTCAAAGTGGCCGCTGAAAAAAGCATGTGGCGACAGGGCCAAAGAAAGCTCTAGCATTTGGAGGTGCTTTTGGTCAACGGTTTTGCCGAGTTAAAGGAGGACAGATGTAGGCACAGTTTCGCACTTGGGTTTGTTCCATGACGCAAGTCGTTGGCAAAGAGATTTGCAACGTTCTGTGATCATGAGACCTTTACTTGTCATCATCATCCAGAAGAGCTGATAAGAACCCATGGTGGCAAGGTGCCCCCAGTGTTTCGGCAGAAAAGGAGGTCAGGCTCCTGGCAAGGGGTTTTCCTTTGTCTAGCCCATAAAGGAGTAGTATTTATGGACTGCTTCCATAAGGTTCTTCTTCTATGGAGGGGTCTGAGGTTGAACAAACCCCTAGGTTTTGAAGGGCTGTTTGGAGCCTCTGGGTAGGTCAGCCGGAAGCCAGATCGTTCCATCCTACTTCATCTTCTAGGTCAGCCACGGATCGAAATAAAAGGTCGTGTGGCACATGATGTGGGATGGAGGGAAGAAAGTCAACTGCAAGCTTTTGTCAACTGCAGGTCCCTTGGAGTCCAGTCATGGTAGAATCAGATTGTCCGTTCGGAACACCTTGCCGAGCACCAAGCTGTTCCATCAGGCTGCCCTGGTGCTCCTGGTTCAGCACCAAGTCGTTGGAGCCTCGGATTTCCGGGGCGGTGAGGTGCCCCCCCCCCGTGCCACCCCAGCGACCTGCTGCGAGTTGGAGCCTGGTTTTGGAGCCGTTCCATGAGGTGTCTTTCCCGTCTCACGACCCGTCTGGGACTGCCGGACTGAGAAACGGCCGGACTCGGGGTGGTTGACGTCAGCACGGCAGTCCGCAGCTGGCCCAGACGGGTCGTGTCTGGGTCGGATAAAGTGATCATATCATACCCGATCTGCATCACATCGAAACATCAATCAGATCCCTATCAATCACATCAATAGGGATCCCTATGGGATAGGGATCTATTCAGAAACCAGGAACCCTATCCCATAGACTCCATGGGACTGGAATAGGACTGCCGCCCTATTTTTTGACCGTCCAGGGCAACCACCCCGATCGGCCGTTTCGAAGGCATCTCTTCCAGTCCCATATGGGTCGCGTCTGGGTATAGGGCCACTTTCGTTCGACCCAGTGGGAAGAACAACGGGACCCGTCCGCCTCCGGGACGATGGACTCCGGACCCGTCTTAGTCACCGAGACGCCCAGTGACGTGGAGCTGTGGACGTTGGCTTTGGCGCTGCCGGTGCAGGAGACCGACGGATGCCGGTCTCATGCGGTTCCTCATCTAAGCTAGATTCATGAGGCAGCTGGAAATCCGGAATTCACCGGAATTCCACATTTGGAAGTTTGTACCTGTAACAGCATCTCTTTCTGATCCTCCATGTACCAGAACGGTCCTGAACGGTCCTGAACGGTCCTCCACTCGACCACTGGGACCGCCCAGAGTCATGACAGTCATGGAGTCGTGTGATGAAGTGAAGAGTGAGGCATCCTTCCAGGTCACCAGGAAGTCGGGGTGCCCCTTCCTCACATCCACTCGTGGCCGCCTTCCATGCGATTCAACACCTCCCAACGAGCGGTTCTCTGACTCCTGGTTTGGATGTTTTTCTTGGCACCCGTCAACACATGGAGGGATCGATCATGAGGGTGCACGGGTGTATACTTTTCGGATCGTGTAGGAGAATTCTTGGTCCAACAGCACCAAGAAACCAACTTGCACACATCTTTCTTTTGGCCATTCAAGCTTCTATGATCTTGTATGCTGCATGCAAACTTGTTGATCAATCTTGAAGACCTTCCTTTGCCCTCAACATCTCGGAAACGTCCCCTCCATTTCAACGCGGATCGGAGGATGGTGGATATATGGGATCTACGGTCTACGGGTTAACAACAATCTCTTGCGGAGAGAATCTAAGGTGATTGTTGCATATTTTGCCTCTAAGTAATCTATCATCTATGAAGATGAACCATTCGAAGCCAAACCTCAAAGCCAGCTCGGAAAAGGTTTCCCGATCCACTGTTTTGCGATGAAATCCCAGGAGCCCCGATGTTCATGTTCAACCCTGCAATACCTACGCAGCAGCCCTCACACCATCTAGAACCCAAGTCGATGTTTTTGACATTGAATTGAAGTATATTCCAAAACAGTTCTCAATTCTCAATGCATGTTTGAACAAGACACACTACCATCTTTGTGATCGTTCAATCTAGATTGGGACATGTTCTTGCTCTCCCGAGTGAAACATTCACAGCTGCACCAGTTGACTCACTGGACCGTGCCACGCGTGACCACGCCGCGTGCCACGAACCGGCGCGCGCGAGGAGTGCTTGCGCGCCGCGGCGGAGGAACCGCGGAACGACTGGCTGGTGGAGGTGCAGCGCCTGGATGATCCTGTGGCTTGATCCAGTGATGCCTTTGTTCGGACAACCAGACCCAGACACTCCATGCCATATATGCCTGCATTGGGGTGGTTTTGGGGGTCAATGTAGGCATATATGGCATACATGGAGCGTCTGGGAAAGACAACAGCTTGGGTTCCAACTCGACAGAAATTGGTCGCGAATGAGTGACTTCGACTAAACACACAACTGCGTTTAGTCGACCTTGAAGGTCATGCGTCCGGTTGTACCTGCTCAGTACACCAGATCCGTGTCACAGGAACGTTTATCCACGGTAGACAAGCACTTCAACAGAGTGCCGAGATGCAAAAACACTACTGTATTTTTTTTTGTATATAGACCCCGCCAAATAGATGGAAGTTCATAGATCCCCACCAAAAATGTATTGGAAGCCGTGCCATCCTCTACTATTCGGGGACCACTTAATTATAGTATATTAATATTGATCATAGTTGACCTCTCATCGAAAACGCCTGCCGTGGCCAGGCGTACATGTTGATCGGCCGCGAGGACTTGGCGTTGATGGCCCAGCCGGTCAAGGTGGCGTGTCGACGCGACTTCGCCGCGGAGTGAAGGGTTGGGGTCGATGAGGGTCGATACCAGGTGAAAAAAACAGGGTGACAACAGCATAAAACAGTTTTTTTAAATGTTCACACTAGATGAGTTGGACCCTACCAAGTGAGTTGGACACATGTTTACACTTGATGCCTCGATCATATGTGGCACTCCAGAAGGTTTTGTAGAAACTCCATCTACCAAAACGTGGAAACCTATTATAGCTATAGGCTATATAGGCGTCAATGTCAGGAATATGTCGTGGTCCCTGGGTCCGTGGAAACGGGTCTGGGTTCCGGACACGCTCGTCCGGACGACCGGAACACGCATGGAATCGCTCCGGTCGTGCGGCGAAGCGCGGCGAAGCGCGGCCGTTTTCCGTTCGGACTGGGTCCACCGTCGCGAGATGGAACTCGAGGGACTCCTGGTCCAGATGGCCCAGCTCGCACATCAATTGCTTGAGCTTTCAGAGCTGGGTTGTGTTGTTAAAAATAGGGAGACCGGAGACCTCCCAAAGACTGTCTCTGGAAGGTTCGGGAAAAAAGACCGTTCTCTTCCCAGCGGAGTCGAGGGAGTCTCTATAGTAAGATACACACCCGCCTGGAACAGCCGCAAGGAAGCCTGGTAGCATGTGCCCTTGATGCGATCATTTGAGCCGACTCATTTGCTCGTGCCCTGAAACGGCCGAGTGCAGCGCTACATTGACCCCTCTGCCGGCCGAGCCGGAGATCAGCCGAGGGCGACGCGGAGATCCGATGCCGAGGGTGGTGGTGGCTGTCCTGACTCAATGCGATGCATTCAGATGAAGTGCACTGGAGAGGCTGTGGAACTGCAGCATTCCATTCGAGGTGCATCAGATGCTGCACGGGATCATGTGTGGGATTTGTGTCCAGAGCTTCGGCTTCGGCTTGGCATGCTCAGCGTGAAACTTGATGAGTGCTTGATAATGGGTACATTGGATCATATTAGGCTGGAAAACCAGTCACCACCAGAAACAAATGGATTCTTCCCCAGTCTGAAACATAAAGGATCTCAAGAAAGCCATATTGGGCTCCAACCGAGCCCAGAGAGAAGCCTGGACGGGCGGGTGGTTCAAACATGTTCAAACGATGGTTTTTCTTGCTGGCAGTGGCACACAGGGAATGGCGTCAGTGTAGAAGGCGCACACCCACAGACTAGTTTCGATGGCGTACATTTTCCGCATCATACACAACCATTTAGGCTGTGTGCTGTCCACTCCAGAATCAGTGTAGGCAGAGGTGAATCCCATTGTGCAGGCAGCCCCCTTGCTGTTCTTTTTGGAACTTGCGTGGGCGGATTGTTGCTGGGGCAGTTCATCACCGTGCACTGTGGATTGCACATTTAATTGAGTCAGAAATACTGACAATCTGACATCTACCAGCACCCTCCAACAGGTCTCCGCAATGGAGACTTTGGTGGACTTGATGTCGGTGGTGACCTGGGTGAACCGGTGTCCACCTCTTAACCGAAAAATCCTCCTCGTCCTCGTGTCGATTGGCCCGTTCGACCGTCAGGGTGAAGCGACCCTCACTTCCAGGTGCGGTTCGCCGGTCCGCGGCGGTTCCGGTGGAGGAAGGCGCTCGCTCGCGCGAGGCCATGGAGCCATATGGAGCCCCGGTGAGCTCCATGGACTTCTGAGGAACCGAAAAACGAAAGCCATTCTGGACGATTTTGACCCCAGGTTGTCGCCCGGGGCCATGGACGGTCTGGGCTCAGAGGGTGACGTGCTGTCGATACTGGACCTGGAACTGACCCACACACAGTGGATCACCTGAAAAACGGTTAAGGTTTGGGGGGATTGGGACACCCCAATTAGATCCAACACTAGTTTCCGCGGAGATTGAGGCAGTCAGGTAACTATAGCAGTAGACGTAGATCCATTAGTGTTGAGAGCCACGGCTCAGTTGATCTCTGAGAGCACATGATAGCACAGCACGTTGGCCAGTGCTGATGCTTACATATTTTTCTACCTGCTGACTAGGCTCTGACTTGCTGCAGTCGTTCATGAGTTCCTCAAGCGTGAGACCAGACTTGGGAGCTCGTGGGAGTTCGTGCCATCCCACCTTGCAGACCACGGAGTGTGGTCTTGCAGGCGGTCATGCTTCCCTTGTTCCACCAATGGGGTCAAGTCCTTTGTTGATACACCGAGAAATGCCCAAGGCTTCCTAGACATTTTGCCAGACCCAACCTCTAACACAACAGACAAACATCCGGCCATCCCAGTGGCAATCTGTTAGGATCCCCTTGATCACCTCCTGATCACCTCCCCCCATCTTTGCCGAGACACGGCAATCCCAGTGCCTTTGACTCGGCCCAGGCGCTTCCGGGACTTGCTCGATGCCACCGAGGATGTCGGAAGGGACCGGGATGTTTTCACCACACGATGACCAGGGGTCCCGGTGGGCAATTCCTCGGCCAATTTGGGGGGATGTTGGGGTGTTGAACTCGCAAAGCTTACAGATACTTACAGCTCTCAATACCCCATACACTCCATTGGGACTGCCATAGCCGCCCCATTGACCCCCGAAACCACCCCAACTGATCGGCAAATATAGCAATGGAGAGTATGGGCCATGAATTGGATACCACTGGGGATCGGATTGAGGGATCGAGGAGCCGAGGTGTCACCGCCGTTCAAGGCGACGGGCGACCCGGACCAGGAGAGCGGCGATCGTGTGAAGAGCGTGTGTTGAGAGCGGCGTGTTTCGCGTGTCCCATCGAGTGTCTGGGTTGGGAAACATTCACTAAGTGTGACCTCCCGGTGGCATCCAAGGGTGGTCTATCTCCCGAAAAAACTCACATGGTTACGTGGAGTGAGTTCACCACCTGTTTGTCATGTTCTCATGGTCTTCCGAACTCGGGGGCGCGCCATCCACGTGGGGCCCATGTCCGTTCGTTTCAGGGAATTCGCCCAGCGGCCCAGCTTCGTCCTCACCCGGCTCCCGTTCCACCTCCGCCGGCTCCGCCGGCTCCGCCCTGACCGGTCCGCGCTCACCCGAGGATCTCTCGGCCACCAGCGCGGATCCCATGGCCTCGCCCGAATGGCCCGGAACGCCCGGAGCGGGCGGGCGCGAAGGGGGGGAGGAGAGGAAGGTCGGAGGCCACAAGGGCAGGGGTCTGGTCGAGGGGGACGGTGGGGTGGGTGGGTGTTGTACAGGGACATCCGGAGCATTGGGTGTGTGTTTTTTTTGGGGGGGGGCAGATGGTCTGGTTTAGAGGGGGAGCACGGCAGTTACAGGGAGTTTTTCAAATCAGCTGCCAACAGATTTTTGTTGAGCTGGGCTGGCAAGTGGTGAATGATTAAGAGATGTGGAGAATATGTGTCTTATACTCAACCTGAGTTCGGCTCCCTTTCGGGCAGGATTTGAGTCGCTGTTGACCCCCCAGCGTGGCTATGAAACCCATGGGCAAACCACTCGCAACCCACAAAGAATTTGTTCAGGCAACGACCTCACGTAGTCTTGTGTGCATAGTTCTGACATGCGCGCAGTTTTGGAAGTCCCCTCCATCCCCTGCCTAGACAGAGATGCTGCAAAAAAAGAGTGTTTTTCATTTTTTTGGAGGGTGTGTGTGTGTGTGTGTGTGTTCTATCTGGTTGGGGTTCTGCTTATATATCAGTCATATGAGCTGCCTGAAATAGATGGAATTATGTACACTTACAATAATATCTAAAGACCTTCTTTCCTGTACTCCAGGTCACCGCATTCGAACAACGGTACGCGCATTCCATTGTTCAAAGGGAGGGTGAGCAGCTGCAAAAGGTGTGAGAGATATGGTTCACTCTCTAACAGATAAGGACTGTTTGCTGAATGATGCTGAATGTATGCCACAAATAAAAGGATGGTTTCGCTCGACTCGGAGGGCGACAATGCATATTCAGTTTGACCAGAAAAGACTTTTTCAAGTCTGGAAGCTCCTTGAACCAGGTGCTCAAGAACTAAAAGTCACATGATGCTTTCTACTGGTTTGTAGAGGAAAGCCTTGCCTTCAGATTTCAGTTTTGGAGGAAACCTGCCAAGTTGATGAGCGGAAACCACGGTGGAGGGTGGATGCTGCAATGCTGCCCTATGCTTCCGATCCGAAGCTGTCTCAGACCAGACGCGGCAACAAAAAGAACCCTCAAAAATTTGAACGACTTGATGAATCGATGAACTACCAGGCATGGATGCACTCACTTGCGGGCATGTACGCATCCACCAACACCCGTCTACAATAGGACAAGGGTACCAGGCATGGTGGATCATGGATGTCTAAGAGATGTCTAAGTGCCGCCCGTGGACGTGCAGGAAGTGGAATTCTAGACTCTTCTTTCCGGCCATGGCGGCCATGGTGTGTGGAGAGGAAACTTGGATACCTCAGTCCTCCAAAAAAGCAGGCTGTTAAGGCTACCAATGTGAAGGCCAGAAAATACCATGTGTAGAACAGATGAAACCACCAATCCTTCATCACATCCAGTTTTTCACCCAACAAAAGACACATATAGGGGCAACTAACACTAGTAAGTCCCTTCTCCTTGCTTCGCTTCTGCCCTTCCCCCACCGCGTCGGTCCTGCCGCGCTTCCCAGCGCCAGCGATGGCGTCGCTGCTTCCGCCGTCCTTCGCGCCTGAATGGCGGGTGCAACAGCTGGAATGGCGCCTGGCAGAGGTCGAGCGAGCGACTTGGACCGGACCTCTCTGGGTGGGTTGGGTCGGTGGTGAGGTGGCAGGGCCCAAGGTCGGATGCTGTTCGTTAACATAGATGTAGATATATATGACAGGTGAAGAATGGGAGAAGGGTGAAGTAACACGCGTTTCGTCGCGTTTCGACTCTTTATTTCACTTGTGGAAGGAGGGTGTGGCCAAGCAATGTGTTTTTGCTTGAAATGTCTTGTCGTGGGTGCTCAAGCGCGCAACATGGGACCAAAGGAAGACCCGATCGAGCTGTTTGGTTGTTTATATAGTCATGGATCATCCAAGGCCCCATGTCATCCACTTTCACCATGATTCAGGAAGTGTACTCAATTACTTGTGCTTGGTGTCGATTGGGAGCTGGGCCTTCCAGTAGTTACGTATTTGGGGCAAGAAGGCGGTTTTGCGGTAGAGTCCTGGGCCACTCTACTAAGAGAGGATCGCCTGAGAGGAGTGCAGCATACTTGTAGTTATTGTAATGGTAGTGCACCAAATGCAAGGTTTGATAAGGCTTCAATTGTTTTGACAGGGCATATGCTTTGTTGTGTGATATCATTGCTGTGGCCGAGCAATGAAAGACCCATGTCATTGTTAATGAAAGTGATGCTTGTAACTTGTAACTCGCTTCCCTCATAGGTTGGGTGCTGCGCCACTGGACAACGAGAATCAGTCACTGGACAACGAGAATCGTCCTTTTTGTGGACCACGAGGCCCTGATTTGTAGAGACCCCTAGTCACCATGATTAAGCCAAAAGCTCCACACCCCCAAAACCTCTAATTCACCATGATTGGTTCACAGAGGCCCTATTTGACCAGGCCCATGAAACCCCCAATGGGCTCCAAATCCGTTCGAAGGCTTGCCCCTGCCCCTGCCAACCAAACGCAACCCGTCGACCTGAACAAAAAGCGCGAGGTTCGCGCTTCGTGCTTCTTCCGCATCATCTCTCCACTCCTAAGGTCTTAGCCACTTTAAAGCCACAGAATGGAAGCAAAGGAGGCCAGGAACCACCAGGCTGGGGACCGCTGCGCCTGCCGCAGGAGGGGAACAGAAGGCTGGCTACTAACCCATGGGTGGCGGGTGTCTCGAAGGTCGAGACAAGGCAAGTCTTAATGGATTCTAGAAGTCGACATGTTCTAAGCTCTGCTACAGCGGAACCTGTTGTGGGATAACTTGAACCCAAGGGTTTCGGACAACCATTCAGAATGCTTGTTTCTATGCTTCATGACGCCTCACTGGTGGGTCGTGAACGCTTCAGAAGTACCGCCCTTGGTGGGTCGGGTCGACCTGCAGCGACCGCTGCAACCGGGACAGCTCCCCACGGCATAGAGGCAGCCACCAGGCACCAAGCCATGTCAAAGAAGTTCCAAAAAACCCGGTTCTTGGCCCACAGATGTGGTAGAGAAGATTCATTACAACTTCCTGATTTTGCGGATGCAGGTGCTTTTTGTTGTTTCCTTAGGTCCTTTATTAACCTTATGGTTAAATCCCCTTCTGGGGAATCTTTTTTCCAGGTTCCTTCAGCAACTCCAAGACTTCCTGGACGAATTTCTGGGGCTCCTCTCAGTTTCTACATGGACATCCACCACTCTGGCGCTTTCTTAAAGTCACTCACGGCTTGACATACCTTTTGAACGGTTTGTGTCCAAATGAGATGGGGAGTGTCTTGAAACACAAGTTAGGTTCACATAGTGACCCCCTGACATAGTGAGCGACAAGCCGACCGGACCCCTTATTCTTCAGTATCACCCACACCAGACCGACCTCCGTACCTTTCAAAAAGGCTTTCTGACCGGTCCTAGACCGGTCCAGGACATCCGTCCTTTAGGGCTCTGATCGTGTCACAAAAAAGGATCTCCAGACGCGACCCTGGGCCCGAATCCTCTGGAGGGGTCTGGGGTCGAACCAATCCCTATAGCTTTTGAGGGACCAGTCGGGCTGTGAACGGAGCGTCTGGGTAGTAGGTTAGAATCTTCATACCCACCTCCCGATTTTGGAGCAGAACTTCCCCAGCATGGCTTGCCTTTTTTGCGGTGAACACCGCGGATCTTTGGAATGGCAGGAGACTTGAAACCCACGAAAGATGGAGAGGTGCGGTGGAAGCCGTGCGGATGCATGTTTGTGTAAAGGCACCACAGTGCGTTGCATGGCAAGACAGTTCCATGGCCACAAATACTAGTGCCTGATAACCATCAGTCATTTTTCCGCGGGTGGTATATGGTGATGGCAGGTGATAAGCGACCTGATGTGTTTGCAGCAATCTCTTTGCCAAAACGATCACCGGTGAGCTAGGCGATTCAGGTGGATGTTTTTTTCATTCATGTTTTCTTGCCGCGTTTCCAGCGGCAAGAATCAACACGTGGCTGGGATCTAAGCATCAGCCTCAAAGCTACTGATTCCAAAGCTGTAGATTCTTAACGCCCGAAACTGGTAAAACTTGGGATTCGCATTCAGGATAGTTGCAGTTCCAGGTCCCACGATCCTATCAGAGGTTTGAGAGGTTTGATGGCGAGCCAAATTGAGATGACTGTGAGTCAAAATAAACCTCCCTCTCCAAACCACGGTAGGTTGACATTTGAATAGAGGAATCTGTTCATTTGACCCAGGGCAGAGCCCCAGGGTGCTGGAGATGATGTCCATGGTGACCGTGGATGGGAGGGCGTGAATCGATTTCTAAGTGTTATAGGAAAAAACCCCGGAGATGAACGCTCTGAGGATACTCCGAGAGGGAAAGTCACAACCTCAACCTGCAGTCATGACAGATGTTCCCCAGGGCTCCTGGCCCACATCCCCAGGTTCAGGTGGTTGGGGTGGGTGCCAGGGGGTCTAACCCCCTTACCTGAGGAGATGGGCCAGGATTGATGTGGTTGGAGCCCTAAGGGTTAATCATGACATATTAGACAGAGCTTTTCTCATGGCAAGGGGCTCACTGTTTCTGATGTCGTCTACTCCTACAAAATCGACCATGTCTTCCCATACTTCCGGACACTGATCCTCCACGATTGGTGGAGCTCTCCAGACTCCTGGCATCGTTGATCTTCTTCCAACCCACCATCGGACAGGACAGCCCTCACAGCGATGACAGCCTGTTGCGTGCAAGTTCGGAAGCCTTTGGCACCGTCGCGGGGTCTGAGGGACGTAGGGAGGGACGAGAGCATCGGTGGGAGGGCGCTGGGTCACCGGTGGAGACCAGAGCATCGTCATGGCCAAGAAAAAGAGTCTTCCCACCAAAAAGGACACTTGGCTAAGGTGGCTAAGGCAAGAGTTGTTCGAAATTTGTTGTGCTTCATTTCTGTATAGGGGCGTCTCAGACGTTTTTTCAAAGATGCACACAGCGCTGGACGGAGCGCTGTGCTAAACCGGGGTCACGTGCGATGATACCCAGGGGGTGCTAAACTGGGGCCCATGACATCTCCAGCAAGATGGCCGTGGGTCATGGCACCCCCAGTGCCGTCGATTCGTCGTCGATTCCTCGTCGATGTTCGGTGGGAAAAACCAGGGTCCCCCAGTGCCAGTATCTCTTTGGTAGGCCTGGTAGGTCTCATTCATTGACAAAGAAGGCTTGGAAGAATGTGCCCCTCTTCAGAGTTTCGGTGGGAGTCGGAGTTCAAGTCCAAAGAAGAGAGGATGAGCTCAAATTGTAGAAGGAGGGAGGGGGATGAACCGCTTATCATAGCTCGCTGCTTTGTCTCCAACGAGCCTGTCGCAATTTTTTGGGTGAAACATCTGTGGTGCTAAGAGACGACTTTCTCCACCCATCAACGATGCCGAGGCCATTTTCTTACCCTCGGGTGATGAAGTACGTGGCGGTGTGGCCACCATGGGCCCCTGCACCTTGGCGCCAACGGGCAGCATGGGCTCCAGGATGCGGTGGACATTTTCGTGGCAGCTTAGAACCATTGGTAGGGCTCATGGTCGTACACTTGAATTCATCAGGTGTTTGCCCCATTTCTACATCTTCAGGAGCAATATAGTTGTAGATTGAACTACCAGGCGTGGTGTTCGCCGTCTTTGACTGGACCGTGAAAGGAGAGGACCGATGCTTCACCGTCGGGTCGGGTTCGTCACACGACGGTGGATGGGGGCGGCAATGCAGGCTTCGTCGGACCGTGTGATGAGTGAGTGTCTCAGACCCTCGGGGTTTATATCATGCCACTTGGATCCACTTGGTTGTTTGTATTCAGACACGAAGTCAGACGCTCGGGGTATGACATCGCATAGCGGGAGTCGTGGTTGGAAGTCCAGAGCTGCTGAAAGGACGGCTTTTAAGAGGAACCCAATACAGTTCAGCTGGCGGCCAGCTGACAGCGAGGAGATTTGGGGAACTCTGAGAGCAATGGGGCACTCTGAGATTGTTCTGTTTGTCCAGCAGACTGTGCCATGAGAGAGCATCCATAATCTCTTTGCTTGGCTGACTTGGCTGGAATCTTTTCCATTGATGCCAAGACAGCAAGAATTCTATATCTTTGATATCGTATATTACACATCATACACACTGACTCACTAACATGAAAGTGGAAAATGGTCCCTTGGAAGACTGCTTTCCTTCGAACGGGGGGGTTGCCACTTCCAGGTGATGGGTTCGTCGGAGTGAGGCCATGGCCTGGGCCTGGGCCTACAGGGTCTAAGATTGCTCACGCTGGAAAGCCCTGCAAATAGTAGCGTCCTTGCTCCGTTCGTAGCGATGCCAGGAGCCCCAACGCGTCACGTTCTTGTTCCTGGTAGTAAGACCAGGAGCCCCAGTTCGTAGCGTCCTTGCTCCCTACAATGGGCTTTCACACCCAGTCCATTTTCTGTCTCCACATGAGCGTTGAGCAATGCCACAGACGTGCCATGCGAGTCCTTCCGTGGAGCTCCACCAGTGCACCGGTCGTGACGATCGTCGCGATCGTCGTCACCATAACCTTCGACAGTGGAGACCTTCGAACCACGAGAGGTTCGGTTTTGTGTCTAAACGACTCAGTTTGGTTCATCATTTGATCTACAAAGTTTGGGTTGGTTGGTTTCTACCAAGCTTGGGCTTGATATGTTTGATGGATGCACATGCGAGGCTCTCATCCCTGGTTCAACGAGCCCAAGAACAGTGCCGTCAGTCCATGTTAGCGGCACTCAGTGACCCAAGATCTTCAGTACAGCACCTAGCCCTCACTATTCATCCATCCCATGTATAGGTCAACCAACGATGACTGTAGCATGTTTTTGACCCCATAGCCATTGATCCTCCTACGGGGGTCCCAGTTCAGGTCTCCAAAACCTCCTCTCACCTCGAGCTCTGTCAGGCTACGAAGTCCAGCATTCCATTTGGGCGCCTCGGACGAGTTCTCCCCCCCAAACGACCCGCAGAGACTCCACGGCTTCGTTTGGAGAGATCTTCCTAAAACGAATTGAAGGAGTAGAGCGGAGTCCATCCTCCCATCCTGCCATGTCATGGACCCTGCGACCGGGACCCGAGGGGGCTGTACCCGAATCCGAACTGGTCAGGGGTGACCTTCGAAGCCAATCCCTATATGGTTTGGTTCGGGATTGGTCGGCCTGGGTGGGTCATCAATTCGTGCTGGACGTGTTCGATGTGGGCGAGCCACGCTGGGACCCCAAGCCGTCTGGACCCAACCACGCTTGGAAGAGACGACCACGACTCGGCTCGGCTTGAGGAGGTCGTGGGGTCGAAGCTTTTGGTAATCCTTAGTGGTCGACCCCTAGATAGATGAGACCGTGCCACTATCTACTCTGGGACCACTATGGTCCTATGGTGGTTTTGCATGAGGAATTGCTGAAAGAGAGATAGAGAGAGAGAGAGAGAGACAGAGATAGCGCTTGGATTTTGGGGCTCTTGCAAGCGTCCTGTCAAAAGCATACTGAACAAAGGCCTCCAGCTGATGGCTGATCAAGATGGAAGCTGCTTTTGAACACTTGAACGTTTGTCATGTTTTTTGCAGGACGTTTGAACCCAACTTGAACCACAATTTGCATACGGGGCAGCGGCCGCACTGACAGTGCTTGGGAGAGGTGACGGGCCTCAGTATTTGTGAAAAGCAGAAGAAGTGCATGGTTGTTCGGAACGAGTAAAACGGGTGTGAGGTCCAAATCGAGGGGAGCCGAATGAAGTTCCAAAAAACCCATAAAAAACCCTAGACCTGTACTCAAGCAACCGGGAAGTGAGTGGTGGAGCAAAACCCTGTTGGCGTGCAGATCGGCACAATGGGGGACACGGTCCGACCAAGGGCTGCGTGGAGAGCTGTGTTCGGTGGTCCTCAGCTCAGTTGTCGGTATGCTGGCCTAGGACAGCTGCATGATCGTGGGCTTGCCGATCATCAGCGATTGGGACTCCGTCCTGATCTGTTTGCTCATGCTCATGCGACTTGAGCATTAATTGTCCGGTTTCGGGACGGGACTGCTCACACAATCAAAGCCTAACAGAGGTTTCCATAGGGTTTGCCGTTGGGCGCTTTTTGCTTCTTCGGACGCGAAGGGTCCGGTGATAGAGGTCATACGACTCAGGGCGGGCGAAGAAACCAATTCACAAAGGGGGATTGCAGTAGAGACTCTTTGGCCACATAATTTTTTCCAGAAGGAAAACACCATGCTTTGAGGGAGCTTGGAGAGGTCCGACATGGAAAGATGCTGCCGCATCTTGGGACTTCGCCTGGCGGCAGCTGGCCAGCTGCTTGAACGCCGGAACCGCAGGAAGTGATCGGAAGTGAAGGCACTTCGACGTGGGCTTTCTGAGAAGTGAAGGTCTCTTCAATCTTCGGGCACCGCGCGAGACGTGTGGGATGCCCTTGGTACCACACTTCGCTTTGACAATCACAGAAGGTCAAATGGTCGCGCCGGATTTGGTCGAAATGAGGCCGTCATGAGCAGAACTTGGCCGACTCGTGTTTCTCCTGCTTCTCCAGACTTGTCCTAACATGCGGGATGGTTGGGACAGCATCTCCGCTCTTTTCCGGGTGGTTTGATCGCAGAAGAGCCGTGCTTTCTTTCAAAGCAAGTGGACCTGGCCGGTGCCTCTCCTTGCACCTCCGCCAGCCTCTTTTGTGAACAAGCTTTGTTCACCTCCTGCTGGTCATGTTTGGGCTGATAGAATTGACATCCGCCCTATTTTTGGTGTACCCAGTGCACCAGTTCTCTCCGCTCTGCAGCTTCCAAATTTCTCTACTTCGAGTGATCCCCACCCTGAAAGGCAACTTGGAAGAAGCCAGGGCACATGTATTGACAAAGGCAGACATGCGGATTGACACAATGTTCTGACGCTTGTTTTGGCATCAAGTCTCGTTTGTGCTATGACACATCCTCTGGCTGGGAAATGTTCTGGACTGTGTTCTGATGTCCAGGTTGGTGTGTGTTCTGACTGTTTTTCCTGTTTGACATGTGATGTGACATATGCTTTGGTCTTGGTATGTGCTCTGACATGTATTCCGACCGTTGTTCTGCCATCAAAGAAAGTGTCCATCTTGCAAACAATATTGGCATTCTATCTGGCATATATTCTGGCATTCTTAGTGGCGCTTGCTGTTGAGGCCCTGGAGTGCCTTCTGGTGAGGCCCAGTAGTGCCCACTGCGATCTAGTACTTGCGGAGGAGGAGGAGGAGGAAGAGGACCAGGGGACAGATCCAGAGGAGACCTCTTCGAAAATCTTTAACAGCCCTCGTGGGGAAATTCCCATCCGACCAACTGTGGAGCACTTTCTCCACATCCTTGCTGCTTGTGTCGACACATGGGATGGAATCGGGATCTTCTTTTCGGCTAACCCTAAGACTGATGCTTTGCGCCCTTTTGCTGCACCCTTCTGGGGATTCAATGGCCACATCACGGGGTAGCCCCATGTTCTGGGACTAGCTACGGTATACACTGTGCTCCTGCAGGTTCAATCCTTCCAAGGTTTCCAATGTTGATGCGTCCTCGCACCCTCTCTGGTCCTCTTGAAGAACTAAAGTCACCCAAAAAAGGCTCATGGCTTCGAACGTTTTTTGGGAGCTACTATAGGGCTTTGCGGGCCATTGCGCATGTGAAAGCTTTTGATTTATGGTCAATACCTTCTCTTTTGCCACTTTCCTTGTTTCAAAGCCTTGTTCGTCCAGGATACGTTCAACCTACGGGCGCATAGCTTGGGGCATAGGTTGCGATACAGCAAGGCAAGGTCCTACGGTTGCAGGGTCAGTCCAGTTCAGGCGGATGGAAGTCCGTCCGCCCGTCACCAACACGACAGTCAGAGGTCTGCGCCGAAATGGTGTATCTTAAAATACAAACATCTCAAGAGGACATTCTTAAATGTTGTTTGACTGCTATTGCTGGATCCCTAGTGTTTCGTTCTCAAGAAAACCATGCATTTCTTGCTCCCCGTGGTTTTTAACAGTTTTTATCCTCATTTGCACACTCGTCATAAACGCAGCCAGGAACATTGCTGCTCAAGTTGGCTTTGTTGTTCCTCGGATCAAAAAACTGTGGGGTTGCGGGTCGCAAGGGATTTGTGGAAAGTCATCTTGCACAAGTTTGTTGATTTTTTGTGGACACACAGACATCAATCTTTATGGTCTTAATTTAGAGGGGTGCGCGCTGAAGCCGATCATGTCCATTTGTTCATATCAATTTGAGGGGCTTTCCATGTTTGCTTTGTGGAAGCTGGTCATTTTTCGGAACCTGTCAAGGAGACTTCTGACTGTGTGACGGCCCTTCTTGCTCTGATGGACACTCAGACTCAAACCACACGGAGTGGGTCGTGCAGATTTGCTCATTTTTTCTGAGATCTGAACTAGAACCCTGGTCTGTGGTACATATGGGATGGGCGACCTTCAGGTTGTTCAACCTCTCTTGGCAGATGCCATCTTCAGATTCCCCTCCGATGTCTAGACATCTTCAACTGATGTTGGATATTCGAAAAAGGGATTCCCCCTCCCAACTCTTATCATTATTGAGAACCCTATTGCTGATCAGGATCCAACATGACTTTCCTATGCGTTGAAATCTGGTAGAGACTTGCTCGCGACTCGTTGCCTGAGCGAAGTAGCGAGGAAACGTGTGGAAATGTGAGAGGATGAAGTGTGGATGATTTCACTGCGCAGGCGCAGCGTTTTGTGGTAACATTGGGATTGGCGTGTGGGGGGTGGTGTTTGTGGGGTGTTGGATGTGGCTGTGACATTGGGATTTGTGTTTCAGGCTGTTGCTTCGCGCTGTGTTTTCGTGACAAGTCTCAGCTCAAAGGCCGATTTTGGTGGATGGGTGTCTGCTCAGAACGTGTCGGAACCATTCCAAACGTGTGGTGTGGTGCAAATTTTGTTGAAGCTAACATGATATGATATTGTCACTTTTAGTGGCAGGCACAGCAGTACTTTGTGCGGCTTTGAGGTGTGGAAAGGCAATTTTCGCAGCAGGCGCAGGGCATCGTGAGGTTGCGAGGTGTGGCGGAGATCGCATTTCGTGGCAGGCGCAGTACTTTGTGCATGTTGGAGGCGTGGGCATGCAAATTGTCGTGGCAGGCGCAGGGAATCCTGAGGTTGCGAGCTGTGGTGGAGGTGAATGTCGCTGTGACATTGGGCTTGGCGTGTGAGGGGTGTTGTTTGGAGGGGCTGGAATCGCGAAACTGCTTGGCAGGGCTGCTTGATGTGTGTGCTTCAATGGGGCTTTGCGCTTGACTTTTGGAAGAAGTCTCGTACGAAACACTCGTTTTGAAGACTTTGACATGCGACTTTTGGAGGAAGTCTCGTACGAAACGCTCGTTGTGGAGTTTGGACGTGCATTTTGGAAGAAAACTCGTTTTGCTTGAATTATGGAAGAAGAGGTGAATGTCGCTGTGACATTGGGATTGGTGTGTGGGCGGGTGTTGCTTGGAGGGGGTGGAATCGCAAAACTGCTTGACAGGGCTGCTTGGTGTGTGTGCTTGATTTTTACTTGGCAGCTTGGCTTGCGCAAGTCGTGCGCGGAACACTTCACATTGTTCAGGATTAGAACTTCCATCCTTCCAACGCTCCATTCCGCTCGCTGTGAGGCGTCCAGATCTTCCTCGCTACACCCCCGCCGATCTTCGGCGACTCGTGCAGGACTCGGATGTGTCTATACTGCGCCTACTGTTCTCTCTAGCATTGGAACTGCCACAACGCACCCTGTCGTCGCCCATGTTCCTGCTGCACGTGCCTCTCAGGAAAGCGACGGCGCTGGCCGCTTCGAGGTCACCAAACACCGCATCCCAAAAGTCCGCGCCTCATGGGTTCATGGTGCTTCTAGTCGGTGCCATAGTTTTCAGCAATGAAGAAAAGACAGCTTAGGCTTACCAAAATCAAGCTTGAAGATTTGCTCCTATCTTTGCCATCGGCGCGAACTCATGTACGCCGCCCATGTGGACGCCGCAGCACGCTCGAGATGCGTTTGCCTCTGTGTGCCACCCCGGAGGCATCATTTCCGCGCAATGCTCTTCAGGAGGTAGTATAAATGAGTTGGCCCGCTTGGCGTGGGGTCTTCCAGGCCGCCCTTAGCGCAAGCCACCTCAATCACACCGCTGCCAGGCAGGTTCATCTTCTGGTTGTTCTTTCCTGAGTTTAGGCTACTCCATATTAAGCCCCTGTATATATACGGTCCTGGTACCATAAAATCGCCTAACACTTCTTCGTCTTCCTCTTTGTTTTCATTGCGGCCTTCAACTGTACCCAGGTGGTGGAGGACGTACCAGCCCCCGCGAAAGTGCGAGATGTTGATCCATGGGGCACCCGACGGATGGCGCAGCACACCATCAGCCGACCTCGAATTTATTCTCAAGGAGGCACGCGCGTGGACTTTTCGCATTTGTTCATTCCATGCTTCCGGTCTATTTTGCAGGACTCGGTTGTTGCCACACCGCTGGAAGACCTTTTGACGGTTGAGGTAGGGGAGAAGCCATGGTCGCTCTTGCGAGGCCGCTGAGGTTTGGCTGGGCGAATTCGCCGTTTGGTGGTACCCGGCGATGCTGCCATCGGATGTGCAGGTTTGGACAGCAAAGAAGCTTCCCAAATCTGTAAAATTCGTCTGCGACAACACAATGTAACAGCATGGTGCGAGGCGACGGTAATTTAGCGCTAGCCGGCAAGGACTACGACGGAGATCTTTTAAAGTCTCGTGCGAATCACCTGTGGTTGACCGGCGTGACATGACCCGACATATCCCCGGCAATGGACCATGCATCTTTTTGACATGACCGGCATCGGTGACGACTGACGACGACTGACGACAGGTTCAGCCGGCAGCAAGAGACACTTGGAGATTCACAGCTGCGAAACGCTCGTTTTGGAGACTTGACGTGTTAATTTTTGGAGGAAGTCTCGTACGAAACGCTCGTTTTGCAGACATTTAAGCATGAGCTTTTGAGGACGTCTCGCGCCAAACGCTCGTTGGGGAAACTTGACACGTGAACTTTGGAGGAAGGCTCGTACGAAACGCTAGTTTGGGAGACATGAGGAGACTTTACTAGTGTGCCCAACAAGAGTGTCCCTCAAAAGTGTCCTTCAGAGTCCTACAAGAGTCTCCTACAAGAGTGTCCCACTATCCGACAAGAGTGTCCCACAAGAGTGCCCCACAAGAGTGTCCCACAAGAGTGTCCTACAAGAGTGTCCTACAAGGGTGTCCCACGAGAGTCTCCTACAAGGGTGTTCCATTAGAGTGTCCGACAGAAGTGTCCTATAGAGTGTCCCACAATAGTGTTCCACAAGAGTGTCCGACAAGAGTGTCCCACAAGAGTGTTCCATAAATGTATCCGGCAAGAGTGTCCCACAAGAGTGTGCGGAGGATTCGCAAGGCTTCTTTGCAACCTGATCGACAACAGCTGGAGAAGGCGCAAAGCGAACACATCAAGAATGTCCGGATGTATCGACAGACTCAGAGCAGGCTCAATGCCCTGAGTGAGCAGGCTACAGGGACCAATGGTTCATCTACTTCCATCCTCAAACTGGACATTGATGGATTGGATCAAAGCAAGACTCGATATCCAAGGCTGAATTCGATCAATCCCAAGTCGCTGACCAACGCATGGCGGCCCCAAATCCATGTATTGGGATGCACCATTTGGGGTGTACCTTGGATAATGCTGGTCACCACTAAGTTAAGATTGAATCATGATCAATCGTCATAATTAGATGGGATGGTTACAGCTTGTCATTGGTTGACTGCCTTCACCTAAAACTGATTAGGTCCACTAAGAATCTTTGACTACAAAAGGGATGGGCTGACCCAATCTGTTGCCACCAAGGTAGTGGAATCTTACTTTGTCCTGGAGCCACACAAGACTTTTCCACAAGAGTGTCCCGCAAGAGTGGCCGACAAGAGTGTCTTACAAGAGTGTCCCACAAGAGTTTTCCGCAAGAGTGTCGGACAGGAGTGTCCGCGACAGTGTTCCACAAGAGTGTCCGACAAGAGCGCCCTATACAAGAGTGTCCTAAACAAGAGTGTCCCACAAAATTTTCCACAACCGCAGTACTTTGTGCATGTGTAGGCATGCAAATTTTCGAGGGATTGGTGAGGTTGCGAGTGGTGGTGGAGGTGAATGTCGCTGTGACATTGGGATTGGTGTGTGAGCAGGTGTTGCTTGGAGGGGGTGGAGTCGCGAAACTGCTTGACAGGGCTGCTTGATGTGTGTGCTCCGATGGGGTTTCCCGCTTGATTTTTGGAGGAAGTCTCGCGCGAAACGCTCGCTTTCGAGACTTGACGTGTGAATTTTGGAGGACGTTTCGTACGCTCGTTGGCAGACCTGTATTGTGAGTTTTTCAGGAAGTCGCGTACGAAACGCTCGTTTTGCAGACTTGAAGCGTACAGTAAGTTTTTGAGGAAGTCTCGTGCGAAACGCTCGTTGGGGAGACTTGACGCGTGAATTTTGGAGGAGGTCTCGTACGAAACGCTCGTTGGCAGACTTGAAGTGTCAGTCTTGAGGAAATCTGGTACGAAGCGCTAGTTTGGGGAGACTTTAGTAGTAGTTGCCCCGCAAGTTTCCCGCAAGAGTGTCCCAAAAGAGTGTCCTCCAGAGTCCTGCCAGAGTCTCCTACAAGAGTGTCCCACAAGCGTGTTCCATGAGTGTCCGAAAGGTGTGTCCTACAAGAGTGCCCCAAAAGAGTGTCCCACAAGAGTCGCCTACAAGAGTGTCCGACAAGAGTGTCCTACGGAGTGCCCTACAAGAGTGTCCCACAAAAGTGTCCTACAAGAGTGTCCGGCAAGAGTGTCCCACAAGACTGTTCCACAAGAGTGTCCCGCAAGACTGTCTTACAACAGTGTCCCACAAAAGTTGTCCACAAAAGCGTCGGCCAAGAGTGTCCTACAAGAGTGCCCCACAAGGGTTTCCACAAGAGTCTCCTACAAGAGTGTCCCGCGAGAGTGGCTGACAAGAGTGTCCTACAAGAGAGTCCCACAAGAGTGTCCTACAAGAGTATCCCACAATTAAGACTTTTCCACAAGGTCTTTTCACGAGAGTGCTCGACAACAGTGGCCGACAAGAGTGTCCCACAAGAGATTCCTACAAGGGTGTCCCACAAGAGTGCCCTATAGAAGTGTCCTACAAGAGTGTCACACAACAGTGTCCCGCTAGAATGTCCGACAAGAGTGTCTTACAAGAGTCACAAGAGTGTCATACATACAAGAGTGTCCCGCAAGAGTGTCCCACAAAAGTGTCGCTCAGAAGTGGCAAGTTGTAGCACATATGCAACGTGGGAAGCAGCTCCTGGGAGCTAGGACAGGCCACTTGGTAGTACAAGTGTAGTACGGGAAGCGGCTTCTGCAGTCCGTGGCAATTTTAGCTGTGGCCTCAGATCAACTTATGTGGCCAAATTACATCTGAGTACGCGAGTTGTACGTGAGTGTCCCACAATTGTGTCCCGCAAGAGTGTCCGACAAGAGTGTCCTACAAGAGTGTTTTACAAGAGTGTCCCGCAAGAATGCCCCACGAGAGTGTGCTGCAACAGTGCCCCACAAAGTGACGAAAGTGTCGCACGAGAGTGTCCCACAAGAGCGTTGTACAATTATAAGAGTGTCTCCTACAAGAGGGTGAAAGAATGTTTGGGCGTTTGTTTTCCAGTGATGTGGATCTGCCGGAATCTTTATGCCATTGCCTGGTTTGAATGCGGAACGAAGACTGCTGAATGCTCTACATGTAGCGAGAAGGCAACTGTGCTTGGTGGTGGAGTCCCCAGCGCATGATGCCCCTTGTTTGCCTGGTCATGTGGCTGACGGAATCTCGACGTTAGCGAGCTGGACCAGAAAAAAAGTGACTGGAATATGTCTATTGTGCATGCACTCGGTTTGGACATATGTAGTTGCGCTTGCATTCGGGTTGGTGGGTTCCATCTTGTTTTTTTGGCTTCACTCCTGGTCCAGCTAATATATATAGTCACAACAAAACCTCATCGCCGATCACCCGCACGGCTGGTCTTTCCAAAGACACTCACCAGTGGACTCACCTTAGCCTCTTAGCCTCTTGTACTTTTACGGTTCCTTGGTGTTTTTAGGATTTTGTCTCGCCATGGGACATGGCAGACATGGGACAGTGATGGCAACTTGAAGAAGCGACGGCAGAGTGTCCTCCCGGCAGCCAAGGTGGCTGTCTCCTGCAAAGTGTCCAATGGCAAAAGAAAGGAAAGCGGACACAAGTACCACAGTAGTACACATCTCTTCAAAGTCCATTCCTTTTGTGCTATTCACAGGAAAAGGGGTTAAGATCTTCATCCCAAATCTATCCCATTGCCGATTGCCGCCGATTTGCCGTGTGGCATCGCACGCGGCTTGCCCAGTACATTGTCCGGCAGTACATGTCGGAGACCGTCTACGGCCATGACCAGCTCTCACAGTTGATCTTCTTCAGGCGGCCCTGCCGCCTTCGGACTGGGGGATGCGATGTGGAAAAACCCTTGAGAGTCACAGACTATAACAAAGAAGCGTCGGACTGGGGGACCTGAAAGGGAACTTTCTTTGCTGACCCGAGCAAGATTCCATAGATATTAGATGATCAATGATCATGATAATTTTCATAGTTTTTGGACTTCGGGTCCAAAAAAGGGTACCCTATCAGGTGGCAAAAGTTTGTGCGACGACCTGCAGGGCGAAGTCACCAAGCCTTACTTTCATTGCTTGATTCCCAGAAATTGAGTCGTGCCCAAGCAGCCAAGCATCTTGAGGTGTCTCTTTCTCATGATTCACATGTTTCATGCCAGTAGGTCGCTGGCCATTCGCTGGCAAAAAATCCGCAAGAATGATGCACCAGTCACGACCAGGACGAGCATTGCACATCAAGTGAAGTATGCCGACATGGTCACAGGCGGCAGTGCCGGCGGAGGGGTTGAGGGCCGGAGCCAAAAAGGGAGGAACCGGAGCGTGGTCCCCCACCCATAGATGTGGTAGCAAGAGGTACAAGGAAGCCGGTATGAAACAATCTCAAGCACACGGCTAGGTGTGTAGTCAAATTGTGTGTTGGCATTCGCTGATTCGAGCGCTAAGAAGACCTAAATGTTGTGGGTGGCCCATTTCGATTTCGTTTGCGCAACCCGGGCGTTTTTGGTGTGAAGCTCGAAGAGTCAAGTCATCCCCTCTGTTGGACCCTTGGGAAGAGGACTTTTTCCCCAACCAAACCCAACGCGGCGTGAACGCTGCAGTGCAGTTGGTCAGCAATAACTCCTTTCCAGATGACCTGGTCATGGTTCTTTTGCTCAGCCGATTTTACATCTTCAGATTGACGTTTGATGGCTCAGTGACTTATCACAAAGGACTCTGGGATGTCTGTTTTTTAAATGTGTTGTTTTCTTAGCCGCTGTGATGTCCAAGATTCCAATATGACTCATCATGATCGCTCCCAGAGAAGAGACACTAAACTAAGTGACCCTCCTTGGAAAACATGTGGGACGTCCCCAAATGCCTTTCTCATTCGGGGTCCCCAGGATTCCGCTGCCCGGTGGCTCCTAAAGCGGGAGATCTCCCAGACTCCCAAGCCCTTACCTCCAGTCGCAGGGTTTGGAGCTCTCCAAATGGTCCCAACACACCCTGCGACTGGACCCTGCCCGGGTGGATCTCACCTCCTGTCGGTTGGGGTCTCCAAATGGATCCAAATGGTTTGACACAGATGTGCGTGTCAATCCACTCTGTGTCAGATGTCGGATCCACCCAGTGGAGTCGACGGCGCGCGGACGGCGCGCGGACGCCGCGCGCCGCCCAGGCCGCTCCCTGGCGAGGCAGGTCTGTGGCATGGACGAACAGCTGCCGTGGGCCAGTACGCAGTATTCGGCCGCTCGGATTCTGACCGGGAAAGACGGAGTTGGGCCTCCAAATAGACTGTGTTTTTCTCACTAGACTGGAATTTAAGTCCCAAACAACAAAATAAACAAGGAGTATCATGGCGGGGGTCACTCGAAGTAAAATATATGATGTCAGTCCCTTGGGTTTGTCCCAGTACATGTGTAACAATCGGTCAAAAAGATCGTTTCGCATCACGATTTTAGAAATGGATGTCGGCCTGCGCCCCATCATCATCCGCTGGGCCCATCTGAAGATGAAATAGACATCATGTTCCCTAAAAGCTGCTCTCAAAGCGGGAACGATTTTTCCCAAGTCCTTGCCGCAAAGGAGGTAAGTCATGCTAGCCTTTCTTCGTCTGGACACGAGCCTGTTTCAACGTGAGTCTGTTGACACGAGTCTCACCGTCTGCCGTTATGAGCAGGGCACTCTACAAAATCGGACAGATCGTTCCTCCCTTTTAGATGGGCATCAAACCCGGCAAACTTACACTCTGACTATGAGTCTGGCACCCTTTTGGGTCCGATGGTGTTTCCTCTACTGACATGGTGTACTCAGGGTTGGGATCGTCCAGGAGGTACAGAATCCAATGGATGCAATTGGTTCGGAAGGAAGCTCACTTGGTGGGACCCCAGTAACTGGAAGCCCGTCACTGGCGGCGTCACTCGTTGGTCACGTGCCACTCGTGACCAAGAGCCAACGGAATCCAAGCCCGGCAAGCCCGGCAAGTTTTGGTGGCAGAATCAAAGGCACTCGGTTCAGGGGAGCAGATGTGGGCAGAAGCCTTGACAGACCATCCAACTGACTGACTGACTCACACTCCGACTGACGTGACATGGAAGTGGACGGACTGGGCTGGACTCGACTTGATGTCCGTCTCCTTTTTTCAAACAGTTTTATTTTGACTTCCATGTTGGTGAGTCGGAGGGTATGTTTGCCATACGGGCCACTTGGTGACCACATGTTTGTTGGGTGTCATGTTGCTGGACGTCATGTTGTGGCACCGGTGACTGCATCTCCTTTGCAGCTCCCAGATGCATCGTACATTGCTGAGTGTCCTTGGAGCGTAGACGTTCAAGAATTATATAGAAGAAAGTCAGCTTGACATTGGCTTCAATTCTATCAGCTGAGCTTTTCCATCCCATGGTTTTGCGCCGGATCATGTCAGCACAACGCATCCCACAGCTGAGGCTGTTGAAGATCTCCAGAACTATGCGCAGACGGGGCTTTGGTCGCTTGCTTGACCTTTCGCTTCAATTCGCAAACGGTGCAGCGCTTGCCCCCACTGTCACCGCCCGCCATCAGCCATCTTGAATCTTTGTTTGTTTTTGGTCGTGCGTTCCCAACAAAAGTGAGAATGGGCAGCAGTTGTCCAACTGAGTAGGATTTTTAGGCTTTGTAAGTCCTAGGGATGCCCAGCGTGTCTCCAAGTATCAATCAGCTTTCCCCAAGTGTCCTTTGACTGCGGTTCCCCCCAGAACAAGCTGTAGGATGTTCTTTCGGGTTGGCTGTCACACCCAGTGGTGGGCGGGTGTTGGTCGCGATCCGACCGCAGACACGAAGGCGGATCGACCCGCCGGTTTTGGGTGGATCGGTGGATGAGACATGAACCGTGTCGCCTCGGTGGGAGACGGAAGACACCGAGGTGGGGTGGTGTTGGGGGTCATCTGAGCTTCGAAACTCGTGTTTCACCAAGTCGAAGGGGAAGAGATGCAGGGCGGGCCCATCCTTGATGGAAAGGGGCCCATCCTTGATGGAAATGAGCGTATTCTGTGAGCGGCATCGTTGTGGGTCGTTCCTTTCATTCTGGACCTGTCCGCGGGGTCCGTGAACTCGGCGACCTGTCCACGACCTGGGGGGAGAGAGTAGATGCTCCATGGCTACGACCCCAGGTCAACCCCCAATGTAAATATGTGTTCCTGGAACCCAATTGACCCCGGTTTTGATAGGAAAAGGCCATACTTTGGGTGGTTGGTGGTCCAAAATAGAGGTCTTTCAGGTTCTAGGTTTATGTATACATATTCCATCCATGGCGCGTCTGGGGGATGGGGAGATTAAACATCGACATCGTCCCGTTTGGAGTCCGAGGCGGAGTCCGTTCGGTTCTCGAGTGGTCGACACTCTCATTGTCCATGTAACCAATGAGTCCTCCCCCCAACTGGCGTCATACTTGCTGGCACTTCTATATAGGGATCCAGTCCTACCGAACCTCAGGTACGGTGGGACTGGGCTGCCAGTGTCGGCTCCAGTCGTACCGAAAACATGAGGTTCGGTACGAAAACGGATCCCTAGGGGATTCCCCCCCTTTCGAAAGGAAGCACGTCGTTGATCCTCAGGTCCCAAGGGTCCAAGAAGGTTCGTTCAGCTTCGTCCAGTTTTCTTGTGGGTGTGTGCAACCAAACCATCCCAAAAACGCCGCCTGATCTGGTCCTCCTGTTTCCAAAAAAAAAACATCAACAAAAACTACGAACAACCAAACACCTGTTGCCCATCCTGCACCTGGTGTTGTCCATCGTCCTGTGCTTCAGGTTGGCCTTGCTGGCCATCGGCTGTTGGTTGGCCACCACCTTGCGGGACCGACCGAACCGGCGGGGGGAAGCGGCCACCGGTTGGTCGAAGGGCAGGACACCTGGAAGGATGGAAGCACATGGAAAAGAACATGAAAGAAAACATGAAAGACTCCACCCTAGAAAGAAGGCCCTCTGGTTCTTTTGGGGGGGTAAGACTGGTAAGACTGTCAGATTTGCTTCTCTTTAGTGGTTCACGAGGGTGACTTTGCATACCGGTTCGGGGGGATCGTGGCACGTACCTTCAGCGGGAGCAGCGCAGCGTCACCACCGGGCTTTCTGGATTTGGAGCGTCCCTTTTTTGCGTCCAGAAAGAAGTGGCTGCCTTGGAATGGATATGTTTCCAGGCTGTTGAAGGGACACAGGCAGCAGGTTTGGTCTCCCGAAACCTTAGGTTTGGATTCAGCACATGAAACTAAAGCCTTGCAGCATGTCCACCAGTAGAGTCGATGTGAGTCTTCCCCATATGGTTGTGAATCATGGCACCTGGGTTGCTCGGAACTCACCCTGGTGGGTTCCACCATGTCTGGGGGCGTCGCGTCGCCCTTCTGTTCAAATCACCTGGTGCTGGTGCACCCACGGCCATATGTGTCTCCTCGTTTTTGGGTCCTGCTTGATTCCATGACAGAGGCATGACCCAGACTCGTGCACAGGTGTTCTGGGGGCGTTCCCATCGCACTACATGGGCCACCAGGCAGTAGTCCTTCCAGTGCAAGTGTGGTGACCCCCAAACAGATAGAACTGTGATAGAACATGATAGAACATGAACCTCCTGACAACATGACAACTCTCGTCGGAAGATGTTGTTTCTTTGAAGACCACTGGTCGTTAGACCAGCTGAGTAGATAGATCATATGCCTCCAAAGATGAATCAAATTGGGTTTCGCACAAGCGGAACATTAGCCCAGCTGGAGACCCCAATAGCAAGATACAAACCGGGACAAAAAGAAAAATCTGGAAACAGCTGCTGTTTTCAACACATCGACCATCTCTTCCTGGGACACCATCATCACATAACCGGGACACCATCACAAAATGACCAGGGCACCATCAAAACATGACCGAGACACCGTCACAACATG
>CAXAMN010025962.1:236350-266921 GCA_963970005.1 Durusdinium trenchii
GAGCGCGTGAGTGCGTGAGTGCGTGAGTGCGTGAGTGCGTGAGTGCGAACTAGAGTGGGAAACATGGCAGAAAGCTTGAAATATGTGTTTGAAAGAAAGCACTGTGTAGAAATAGACTAGATTGTGTTTGAAGTTGTGTTGAGTATCTCAGAGGTGGAAGACGCTTCAGAGGGCGAGTAACGTGTCGCAGAAATGGACTAGGACGAAGAAACGTGGAAAACATTGTGCTTGCATGTCGATGCCGAGGAGACTGTCGCAGTATTTTAAGCGAACTAGAGTGCTGCAGAATGCATAGTACAGAGATATCTAAATTGTTGTACATGTTGCCGAGAAAGGCGAGGTCGACGAGGGCGTCCGAGTGGTGGACTTGTACTTAGTGGAACCTGTTCGGAGGATGCGCCTGGAGTAAGTGTGTGTGTGCCTGGCTCCAAGGCCATGGCGCCCGTCCCGGTGCTGGTGGTGCCCGGCCCGCCACCGGCGAGCCCGCCGCCGCAATACCGCCCGTGCTTTGCCCCCACATTTCGACCATGGTGACATGGCTGCAAGACGTGGGGGAAGCTTCACGCCAGGCATGGCACATCACTTACCAGTGCAATAATGCGGCTATGGTTGAAGCCCTACAGAAACAACCATCAGCAATAATAACATGAGCAGTCAATTTCAGGTGTCGATCGGTGGATGCCACGACCGGCCACGCCTTGCCCTTGTGAGTGCGTGGGTGAGTGGGTGAGTGAGTGGGTGAGTGGGTGAGTGAGTGAGTGAGAGAATGAGTGCGGCGCTTACCTGGAAACCAAAAGATGCACCATTTGCAATTTTGGAGATTTTGGAGACATGTTGTGGTGCTATGCGGCGCCATCCTGGCAGCCACAGCTTTGTTGTAACCTTTCAAGATTTTGGAAAATGCTGTGGCGCTATGTGGCACTATCCTGGAAGCAAAAACTGCAAAAAAATGAACATCACATTTTTTTACGCTTATCGTTTTTAAAGACTGTGGAAAAGTTGTTGTGCCAGCTCCCATGTCCATCAATACCTCACTGGGAGTATCGCCTCTTCTCTAAAAGGTCAGCAATGTCGACCTCTAAGCACTCCATGGCAGCATTGAAAAATACCTCAGTGGATCCTTAGATTGAGAAAGACCGCTGAGCTGCGCCATCCTGGTCATAGAGGTGTCCAATTTTCACCCAGAGTACGTCCATCCCCTTTTCACCGGGCCGAACCTTCTGAACACCAAGGTGTCCCATCGATCGTGTCCCATCGCCAGGAGATCTTCAATATCGCTGCCTATGCCGGTGCTTTGCGGGGCATCGAGACAGGCGCCGCCAATCCGGTCGAGCGGTTGCAGGAGACACACCGGAGGTCAAGAAGAATCGTTCCGTCGTCAATTGTTGGTCGCATCAAACAGGATCCGGATTGCCAATATAGACGGACATGCAGCATCCCTGTGACTGAATTATACATAATAAACACCACAAACGTTCCGAACATGGATTTGAATTTTTTCTGGACCTTGTTTTCCTGAACAAAAGAGAATATTCTGTAGGATTTGTGGCCAAGGTGCCTGCCTACATGATCGATATACATCGGTGAAGACTCAAGATATATTCTTAGAATGCAACGAACTCCCACCAGAAAGCAGAAATCCGCACCTTGCGAACATACAAGTTTGTACAGGGTGGAAGCAATCTTGTTTTGTGTGTGTGTTGCGCAGCTTTGCAGGGTTGGTTCTTCACCCCATGGATCAGAGCATCAGGAGATAGTCCACGTGCTTCATGGTTGGTTGGTGCATTGCTTGGGGTCTGAGACAAGGCAGGTGAGCCTCAGTGTGAGCCCCCCATGGAGTAGTTCATGGAGTAGCTGGGGGCAGTGGGTTTGGTGGTTTCGCAGCTCGCGAACATTCGCTCCTGTGGTCAGAACCATGTGAAAGTCTAGACTCCAGGTTCCAGGAAAGGTTGCACCATCTACTTTGGGTTCAAAGCAAAGCTGACAAAGCTGTTCTTGATGTTTGTTTACAGTGTTACAAGTAATAGACATTGTTCCACGGATCAATGCAAAATCCAGAGGGGAAACCAATGCCGGTTAAAACACTTAGAACGTCAAAAGACGTTTGTTATGAATATGAAGGTGTGTCTCCTCTATGACTGTGATTCAACCAGTTCCTCACTTAGGAATCAAGTGGTTTGTGTTATGAATATGTGACTATGACTAGAGGTGTTGAATTTCCGGTGTTTTTGTGACTCGACGCCCATCCGACGAACCATCGCGACGACATTCGCGACATTGCAACGACATGTTTCGCCTTTTTAGGTGACGAAACGGTCTTGGAGGAGAACGAGCGCGATGAGGACGAACGACAGACGGACCAAAACGTGTCTTTGGCAGGAATGGGTGAGACCACAGTGGCCCAAGAAACCTAGAAGCCACTTTGTGTATCTTCGGTGCATGATTTGAGTGAAGGTCTCCAAAAGAAAGTTAAGAACCAATGTGTTTAGACATGGTCTTTTTTCAACCTGCAACTTGGGTTGGTTGATCCCACTCCACCGGCAAGTGTTGTTTCTTTTTTTTTTTCTGTCAGTCGATGATATGCCGCAGTTGTTTCTATTGGTTGATTTGTGGAGAAAGTGTGTGATGTGGTACTGTGATGCCCACAGAACGAGGGCAAGTGTGGTACTGTGTTGCCCCATGTGGTTTCTTAGTCTTTGTGAATGTTAGAGTTCGATTGGTTCAATCTAGCGGAGGCGAGCGAGACCATATATGTTTAGCAGCAAATGAGTGTTCTAACTATAGTTCTATGATGTTCTATGTATGTACTAAATCATTTCAAGTCTGACTTGGGAGTTTTCAGCGTTTGTCAAGTCGGGCGCCCCCAAAAAGACCCTTCGCGGTAGTTGTTGGCAGGGCTTCATTCCATGCAAGATTCATGTACTCTTTGACATTATATATCATGGGTTGATATATATATAATATATGATATTGCGTTTTATACCATATCATATCATATAATGATATAAGAATGAATCACTTGGTACTCAGGGGTCCAACGCAGCTTCACCTTCTTGGGCCCTAGACGTTACCAGTCATCAACGCTTACCATGCTTCCCTAAGCGTCGTCGTTCATTCTTTCGGAGTGACCGGTGTTTGTTTCGACGAGTCCAGCGACGTGCCGTGATTATTGGGAGATGTCGGCCTGCAACCAGGCCCCATCATCCACTGAAACCTGGCAGGATCGACCTTACGGTTTACTCATCAACAGTCTGCATGTTCTTCAAAAATCCGATTGCGCGGGAGAAGGTTGGTGCCTACCAAGTAGATGGGAGGTTTACTCATCATCTTCCTGCTGGAACCCGTGCAACGTCGGGATACTCATCTATCAACAACCCAACAGTCAACATGAACAGCACGTGCCAAACTATTTGCCTCACGTCGCAACGTGTCCAACGTCTCACGTCTTCTCCGTCTCACGACGCAAACGTCTGAATTCCACGTCCAGCTCGAGTTCCCGGGGCACCAAATGGTTTCCGGAAATTCTCTCCAACTCGGAAAGGGCCGGACCGAAGAACCGACCGGTCGAGCCAAGAGAGGTTAAGTGACCTGAACTAGGACCCGTCACCTGGAGTACCTATGGGATAGTCTAGTTCGGGTCCTTCCACCGGAGATCGGGTCGAGATCAAGACGTCTTCAGGTGCAGTTCACCCGCATGTCTCGGATGCGTCGCAACTTGCTCTTCCTTTGCGTGGTGTTCCCACGTGGTTTGGTGGCCGTGGTGCTCATGGACACCGGCCGGGGGGGGGGGCGGGAGGTCGCCACGTGTGAAACAAACGCGGCTCTGGTTGAAGATGGCAAGACGAGCCACAAAGCTGTTAGCAGACCTGGACTTCCAGGATTCACAAATGTCAATTTGACTGGTTCTGAAGCATTTTTCTTTACCAAACAACTATTGCTTTGTTAAGGATTGAGAACACTACAGAACCAGATCAACAATCTTTTTCATAGTCTTGGAAGACTAGGGTGAGGGACGGATTTGAGCTATAAACCCCGAAAGAAGGTCGAGTGGTTCGGGTACCCTGGAATCTCTCCCAAAACCACCAGACTTTGTTGGGTATGCCGCATGGTAGGGTGTGTCCCAGATCACCAGCCGTAAGAGTATAGGGAGAACATCACTCCTTTGGGAGTTTTCTATAGTTTTGTTTGTTTCTAAGGGCTTTGGCCCAAGAACCTGACGACCCTGTTCACAAGAAGGGACCGGTGATGAATGGAGTTCCAATGCCACTGTTCACTGCAATGCTACCTGGATAGGCTGAAGATAGACGACTGGACGTCGGTCTTGGGAATTCGTCCGTAAAACCCTGGAACTGGGCTCATCTACCCCTGTTGCTTGTAGCCGCCAAAATACAACTAGTGGTTTCAGAAAGGCACGATTGTTCCAAGATTGACTTTCTTCAAAAGCAGTTGATAAGATTTGGAATCGGGGGTTTCATGACCGGTGCAAGAAGTTTGCCTCAAGCACAGCTCTCTCCTCACGGATCATCAGAGAATAATTGGGATGAGTTCTGAGCTACCTCTTGATTGCACCCACCGAATCGCTGCGGACAGGCACGCGCTACCTGGCAAATACCATTGCATTGGAAGATTTGAGCCTTCGGTGCAAGGGGGTTGGAGTTTCTCTTTGTGGGTCAGGAAGTTTGTTGGTCAGTCTTTGTGTGGTATGACCATCCATGGTAGATGTTTACAAAAGTATCAGAGGCGTGTCCAAAAGAACATATCAAGAGTTCTGCTCACTAAAGCACATATCCTCAAGAGTTCTGCCAAGTTGCAAGAAAGACCCTCAGTTGCCCCACTTGAGGAACATAGATTTGGACGGTTGAGCAATGTTCCATGGATTCCAACACTTGAAAGATAGATTTGGTCCAGCTTCCGGGGAGGGCACTGGGGCGTCGGCCCAAGTCGGCCTCATGTTGACCATTTGGATGAGAATCATCTCTTTCATCAACGTGGATAGCCGAACACTGGTGCAGCCGAACATCGGAGAGCATGAGATGTCTTCATTTCAAGTGGAATTTGGAGAATTGGTGGAATTCACACACCCCAATAATGCCCTGAACCACGTGACGCGGAATCGCCCTTGTTCGTTCGCCCTCGCGGCTTTCAAGCGCCACGCTTTTGAGGTGTTGTGATCAGTCTGTAGACAGACTCGATGAGTCAAGTCATCGTTGACTTCTTAGGGGTCCTGGAAGAAGGATGTAGATCCAAATCCCTCATTGTGAATCCAGGATCCATCATTGGCCTTTGGGAGTATGTGTGCTTTGGCAACATGTGCTTGTTAAGGTCCGTAGTCATTGAACCTTACAGATTACAGAAAGTCAACAGACACCAACCACGCCTACCACTCACCCCACTCACGGTTACATGTCCTGAAGACTGTCCCTTTTTCCGGAAAGTTGAAGAGTGGGACATAGTTGGACACAGGCGAATGATTGAAGTGATTGAAATGACAACAAAAGAATGCCAAGATGTGGAGATTCACCATTTCGATTCTCCTGCAACGAGACGAACCACTTCGAATGACAGTGCTTCTTTCGAATAGTGCATCTAAGGATTCTGAATGCTGTGGCACTGGCTTTCATTCTAGATGCTCGGCTGGCAGGTGATCGATCGCCGTCGCAAGCTTTGGCATCCGCTGGGACAGTTTTATCAGATCCTTTGGCGGTTCTCGAGTGCCTCAAAGCCATAGAAAACACGTCAGTGTTGCGTGTGTTGAATAGGGAGACCTCCACAGGACTCCTCGATTCGGTTCCGGAAATAGATCCGTCGACACCCAGCACCCGAAGCCAAGGGGATCTCCCTGATTTCAAGTATATATATACACATCTCCTTGTATGTATACACCGCATACACACCCATGTCAAGCTGTTTGTCTTCTTCAACTGCCCCAAGGGCAGTGCTCTTTGCACCGATGTTCGCCGCGACAACTGGGACTGGCCCAAAACAGGTCGTTCTCCCGAAGCGACACGATCCACTGGAGGATCACTCCGGCTTTGGGCTCCAGGTTTCAGATCGCTACTCGAAGAACTCGGCGCGGACTGGATGGAATATGAGGTTGTTTGATGGATGAATGGCGCCCGTCTCATGTCTAGAGTTCCCTTATGGTCTTTGAATGACTTTCAGATGAGGATGACGATGAGATCTCCTCTTCTTTCAGCTGGATGGCGTCCATTTTTCGGTGGCACCACGCCCTTCCGGTTCGGCATCCCATGCGAAGCAAGTGCGACGTGAAGGGGCGAGAAGTCCTTCGTCATTCTTGCGGACCTGTATCAAAGTCAGTGGAAAGGTTCCGTTGTAAAGGATACCAAAAAGGATCAAATCACGGTGATGTATCCACATGTGAATCTGGACAGTTTTGCTTCAGCTGGAGAGTTTTGTATCCTGTATCAATATATGTTGTGTCCTATATTCTTTTTGCTTATTGTTCCAGTTGTTCACATGTGACAGTCTGCTGAAGACCAACAACGGAGGCACCTTCAGCTCAGACCGCCACTGAAGACCGTCGACGCAACGCGGAAGACCGAGGATTTGGATGAGCTCATCGAAAGTGCCTTCGCCCCACGCAGGAGCGGTGGGGCCGCGGTGGGGCCGAGGTTCGTGCGTGGCGGCATCCATTCAGCCCCTTCGCTATACTGAAGAACTTTTGGTGTCTTCAGTATAGTTCAAGTGAATGAACTAACTGTATTCCAAGTGTATTGGGCGGAAGTGTCTACTATTAATTGTGTGCATCCATTCAGCCTGAGCTATAACTGTGGTATCGGGTCGTTTTGACCGAAGGAAGGGCCATCAACGGTTTGAGGTTGTGTGCGAATAAATGAGACGTTTATCATGGAATTGTGTTGGCCAACCTGGTAGGAAAGGTTGGAAACACTTGCCATATACTGAGGCCTGGTTCAGTTTCAAGGCCAAGCTTGAATCGGTTCTGTGTTGTTCGATTGGTGTGGCATCATCATCAAGGCTGGTGCAGAGCTATTTTCTGTTCGAACGACAGGTCACCGTTCAGGGTCCGTTTGGTTGAGAGATCATACTCTGAACGACGGCGGTTTATGATCAGTACGAGTTCACCAGGTACGCCAGTAGTTACGCCTGCCCAGTCGTACGTGGTTCAGACTGGATAGTCGTATACAATGTACATATAAATGTTTTGCCATGAGATGCAACTGGTCTTGGCATGAAAATGTGAACGTCTCCAGCATTGTATTCGATTCAAGAAAAAGACAAGATGCCCGGAATTGCAGATGAGCCCACCACTGCAGCCCAGTTCCTTTCAAACTTCCTGGTGTGGTGGAGAAGAAAAGGTCAACAGCGGTTTCATGTGTCTTCTTTTCCGGAGTTTTTTTCCCACTGGCCGACGTGTGTGAAGAAACGCCAATGACTGTTCTGGAAGAAACGCCACCCCCGGGACCTCGTGGTCCGAATCTCAGCGGCGGACAGCCGGGAAGCGAAACGGGACGCGGCAAACATGTCCGCGGAAGCCGAAGGAAGACGTATTCCTGGGGCTGAAGTTGCAAAGTGGCTGGATGTTGATGCCAATTTGTAAGTTGGCAAGCCCGAGCCCCCCAATTTCCAGGCACTCGCACCTTTAGGGCTTTTGCCTGAACATCTCACCCTCCCGTGGGACTTAGCGAATGGGCGGGCGAGAGTCGCTGCACCTCCGCCAGGGCGCGCTTCTTGCTGGATGAGATCAATGCCCTGCCCATTCCCAGAGTGTACATCCCAGGCGCGGCGCTTCTGGCGCCAGTTTCGTGCGAGGTTCGGTGCGGTTTTCGCCGGAAACGCGAGGGTTCGCCCAAGCGGAGGCGGGCGCGGTTTCGGATGGCAGAGAGGTGGTGGGAGCAAAGCATTTGGGTTTGGCGGTTCGGATCATGGACTGGATTGTCCTACTGGGTCAGACTGTAAGACTCAATAGATGGCTCAGTGCGAGTGATTGGGGTTGTGTGGCATTCTCCAGTATTGATTGACTGTTGGGATGCTCAGTTGACTGTCAAGCACTGGACGCAGTATTCTGATTGCATGTGCAAGGCTATGTATTTGACAGGTTGCTGGGAAGTGTGAGTGGTTGCGGCTCGTTCCTTGGAAGATCTTTGTACTCCAATCCAATTTCATCCCGTGTCGCATCGTTCCTTCATTTCTTTGGTTTCGTATCGCAGAATGTAACGACAAGTACTTCTGGGGAATGTTCAGAGACGGACACCTTCCTGGCTGGCTTCAGGCCTATAGCTGATGTTCTTGATCATAAGGCGCTTGATATTCCAATAATTACAAGCATACACGTCAAAACAACAGCATACTATTGGAGGGCACAAGCAAGTGAATAGTCAGCCCCGGACCACTTCAACTGTCCATATTGAAAGCCTTTGTGGGCAGTGCTGAGTTCCCTTGTATACCGTATCATCCTCTAGTCTATAAAGAAAGGGAGGGTGTGTTCAATGCAAAGCATTCTTGATATCCCTTCTGAATTCATATCCATTTGTTGTACCTCCACACCATCTCAAGGTCCATAGCAGTATACTGTCATGTCAATGTTAAAGATTGTTGCAGGCCATGACATGTTTTGACCATTGTGCTCATGTTGGATCTGCACAACAACACGATCTGACTTCTCACCATTTGGAAGGGCTTCGAAACCTTAGATCTCTTCCTGCAGGGCGTTGGTCTTCGGTTTCTATATTGCGAGGGTCAACCTCATCAATGTACTTCAAGAGTGCGAGATTACCCCTTGGCCGAAAACGGGCTGAAAGGACGTGTCGACTCTGGATGGAAGACATGTTCTTCTCTATTTTGAATCCACTAGCAGCACCACCCAGGTCGGGTTGTTTATAGACCCCTGACTATGTATTTTCCATCCAATCACCACCCAAGCTGGGTGGTGCTGGCAAGGATTGCCAACTGTTTTTTCGACATGGGACATCCCTCAATAAAGCACCAAAGCCCATGTGTTCGGAGCCAGTCTCCCCCGATCCAAGAACGCTCATGAATGTCTCGCATGCCGGCAGGGTATGGTCCCATGAATGCTGGCATCCAAGAACGAGCCAAGAATACCATGCGCCTGGGACATGCGCCAACGTCATTAGTGGTACAAGTGGCCTAACTTCCAGAGAGTACAAGTGGTACAGTGGTACGTCCGTTGAAAGGCGGTTGGTAGGCCCAGGTAGCAAGTGACACAGTCTTATATAACATTATATACAACTGTTTAAGTGGCACAGTGTTATAACTTATATAACTTTTATATATAACTTATATAACTTATATAACTTATATAACTTATATAACTTATAACATTATATAATTACTTATATAAGTGGCACAGTGTTTACCAGCTATGCAATGACTTCGCATGGCGCCAGTACACCGTCACCTCACCACGCCGTTCCGGGGTGACGGTGTGCCACCGAGCGTGTGATGGGTCGGACGAAGAAGGGAACCAGCAGCTGGAACAACAAGACCGTTGGTTTAAAACGGTCTTTCGGTGATCCGAAAAGGAAGCCTCCTTTACTGGGGTGGTGCCGCAAATCCGAGCTGGTGCAGCCCTGGATTTTGAATGGAGATTCTCCACTTGAGCTGGTGCAGCTGGTGCAATCCGTATCTTGCGACACTTCTCGATGTCCAAGCCAAATGTTTATGGCTGCTATCTTCAACGACTAACGACTGGGGACCAGTCATACCGTATCATCACGTAACAATAGAAAGGAATGGGTGACATCAAATGCCACTCATATTGGGGGACACCGCGCCATGGTTAAATAGACAACAAGTGCCAGTACTGGAGTATTGCCAGGCTTTGTAATTTGTAGTGGATGATTCTGGGAGTAAGTTTGCATTTGGCTTTCACTTCTGGACAGATTGCTGTGGAGCCTATGCTCAACAAAGAAGCCAAGTCACCGCGACCACTTGCTCCATTTGGTCTTACCGGCTTTGGCTATTTGGGGTACAAGCAGCAAAGCTTTTGTGTTATTTAATGTGTCCATTCAGCAGTCTCTGAAGACACCATGGTTCGATGAAACCATGGCACCATGCGGCGCTTGAAACATCGTAGTGCCCGGACCTGGTCCGCTCCTGGAATCCAAAAACCGATTGGGAGTGGACACAAGAAACATCATGGTCATGGCAATTCTGAAAAAATAAAGTCGATGGTGATGGCACCATTTTCACGAAAATGGCCCGCTTTTAGCACGCATGCTTCCTTTCCATCGCATGAGAACGTCGCATGCCTCCTGATGTTTTTTTCTCGTGCACGTCGGCTTGAGATGACTTGAGGAAGCTTCTGATGTTGGTCTGTGGATTGATTGCAGCCTACGTGATGCTCCTTTGGCCTCTGCACGACAGGCGCGCCGGCCTTCGTGTCGAGCGAAACGGCTCGGACGAATCGGAGGAAGGAGTCGTGGGGTTCGCCACGTCGGTGGTTGGGAGACGGAGGGGGTGTTGCGGTTTTGCATTGGTGTTGGGGCCATGCCTCACGCAAGCCTTCTTAGGATTGGTTCTTCTCAATCATGAATTCATTAAGTATTGAGAGCTGGAAATATTGAATTCATGTCCTTTATACTGTACCCTTTATTCATGAAAGATGGAAAGATCCTAGTTGCATGGCATGGGAGGCATGTCTAACGCTGCACCTTTGAACACTAGGTTTACCAGCCCAACACAAAGTTGGAAGGGTGCAATTGGTTGTTTTTGCCCGAACGACATCTACCGAACGAAGCGCATCTGGCATCAGACTAGAGGGCTCTGTGATGAATCTCCCGGACAACTCTATGAGACCCAAAAGCTGCCGCTGTCCGAGCTCGGCAGGATCAGCTTGGCGATTAACATCCTCTGCGGGGGCGAGCTACTGGGCACCCAGCTTTGGAGACCGCGCCGTTTGGGGGGAAAAGGATTGGGGAATGATGCAGGACATCACTGAGATGATTCATTCAGGTTGCCAATGTCTGAATCATCGTGAATCCACATCGAAAGAGCTCAGCCATCTCCGACTCGCCGCCTGCGCATCCGCCGCCTCCAGGCCGCCGTTCTTCCGGCGCGCCAAGACAAGAAAACTTTGCACTACTGCTTTAGTCTCTTACACTTTCAAGATCAAAGCCTAGCTTACTACTTATGCCTGGATGCACGTGTGCAAACACAGGCTCTGATCAAGCAACTTCAAGTGTCTTCTAAATATGGAGGTTGATTATCAACTGCTGCAATTGCAATGATATGGATGTCAAAGCAAGCTGATCAAGATCACACTGGAACCCAATCGAACACGCTTTGGCCTTCGCTTCAAACGATGGTTGCTGTCAACTCGTAAAGCGCACCATTTTTGGGGTCCGCCCAGATGGGACACCCAGAAGTAGAATCTACACTTATAGTGGGAAAATGATGGAAAATGGTCCCAATTTCAGATGATGAAGTCTGAAGACCAAAAAGACCAAACAGGTGGTGCCATCCATGTTCCATGATTCTTCCAGCAAGGCAATATATACCTTCTTTCTATAGCCCCATGGAGAAACCGCTCCCCCCACGAAAACTCAAACGCCGAGTCGTCCAGGAAGGATTTCATCTATGCCGTGCCTGGGCTGAAAATAGGGTGGAAGCTGTTCCTGCCAGACTTCGGGTCCGGCCGAGCAGAGCCAGCCGGAAAGGGGTCGAGCTTCTGTGGGCACCGGAACCTCCAGAAACTGAGTGGATTCCGAACCGGGTGAAACCTGGTGGGCTTCGGAATCCACCCCACTGAGTGTAGTCCGGTGGGGTTTATATAGTGAAAACTCAGTGGTTCCGAACTGGTTATCTAGTGAAACTCGCTGGGTGTCGGGGGGGGTCCAGCAGGTGAAACCCGAGGGCCCCACGAGCGAAGAGGAGAGAGGACTCGGAGATCCATCGGTCGATAGGGTCTCTTGGTGCGGGGAAGGAGAGCTTGGACATCAACACGACGTGAGTCAAAGAGAGAATTCCCCACAGATTAACATGTAATCTACACCTATAGAACCTGCTGAATGAGCTCTATTTTGGACCAACCACCCCAAAAAGATGGCCAAACTTCCTCTCAAAACAGAGGTCAATTGGGTTCCAGGTCTCGAACGAAGGCTCTGTAGACCTGCCCATCCCCTTCTTCCCGCTTCGGCGCCTCGCCGCATAGGAGCTCCGTCACGGCCCCCCCCTTCCAGCCGCGCGCTGGACCGGACGAAACAGGACCGTGTTAAGGCACCCCCGGCCGGAACCAAAGAAGCACCGGGCCGAAGGGGCTTGCCGGGGGTGATGTGTCGTAGCCTTTTTCTCGATGTTCGGCCGCGAAAAGGGAAAGCGCGCTGGACTTCTTACTTTTTCGCTCACGGCTCACGGCGGGTTGCCCTAAAAAGGCGCCCAATTGGACCTGTGAGCAAAAGAGCCAAAAAGTTGGAGCCTTTTGCTGTTGTTTTCCGGACCTTTTGGTTGGTGCCTCTCAATGCCGGGTCCGGTCGACCGTAATTCAGATGGCACCCCACCCTGAGGCCGGAGATGGAGTGACCCAGTCGGAGCGGTCGGCTCCGGCAAAGGGTGGGTGGACTCCCATCTGTGTCCATGGTCGCCATCGAACCCCAGAAGGAGTACTTACTGATCATGTGAAAGGCGTCACCTGCTGTTTTTTGGGGGGTTGCTTTCTTTTCTGTTTTCAAACCTGGTTTCACCACAGCCATGCCTGAGGTGAATCCTGCCACCGGCATCATCGAAACGACCAACACCTTCAAGGAAAACCTGCCAGAAAGCGGAGAGAGAGAGAGAGATAAACCCAGAGGAGGAGGTTTGGGTGGAAATTGCAGAGCCATTGAGTTTGGATCTTTGGACAACTGGTCTCAACAGGCCGAGAAAGCTACTTCCCACCCAAAAAACGTTTCCACCAGGGCCCTTCATGGCACCTGAAAACCCTAAACCCATGTGAGGACCCAGATTCGGCAGAACGACCGTTCCCAGCTTTCTTCGGTGTCGCCCACGCAGATCGACCGACGATCGTTCCAGAGTTCCACGGTGGCCATGGGACGACTCCACTGGGAACTTGTTGGATTTGGGGATTGTTTCAGGACAAGGAGAAGGTACATGAAGGTCCTGGCTTAGCTAGTTAGAGGGTGTTGTTTGGCCAAACGGTGAAGTAGCGGCAGTAGTTGTACGTCTTAGCATGTCTCAACCGACTAGGTGAGCTCCCAGTTGATGCTCAGGCGGAGCAAAGCGACATCTCACAGCCAAGTTCTAGAACATACCCTATCCGAAAAGACCATTTGTTGAACAAGAAGAAACAAGGAAACTAGACTAGAGCACAAAGGAGCCATTGTTGAAAAAGAAGGAACAGACGACATATACTAAAAGTCTCCCCATGCATGTCGTCCAACAAGGGAGCGATTGTCTTGCTCGCTCTCTTGGAAGCGCGCGTTTCCACCTCTCCGCCGGCCGATCGACACGGAGTCGCCCGAGTCCCCAGGATTCGCCGGAGCATTTGACCAGGAGCCAGCGCACGGTCCTGCGATGCTTGGAGAATTTCGAACAAGGAAGGAGAAATGAAGAAGGTCAACCTAATTAAGACTCCAGGTATGGTGTCTGCCCTGTGAGACTTTAGGAGCAATAGGATGTTTCCCAAACAGTGTGTCCGCACTAGGGGCTCTTACGGTAAGAGTTAAGGGGCACAGAATCTGGTGGGCTGGCGCGGGTGCTCTTCGAGACTGCGCTCTTGTTGTGGTGCCGTGCACATTTTCGGACTTGGGATCACTTTTCGTGGCAGGCGTGAGGGAAACCTAGTGTTGGTGGTCCAAAGTCGACTTTGCGTGACAGGCGCAGGAGATCGGCTTTATGTGGATGTACAGATTTCGGGACGGTCGCAGTGATGTTCGTGGAGCAGATCAATCAACAAACCTTGACGAGCGCAGTGCAAGAGTTTCTGCCTCGAAAACAGATTTACGCTTTGCTTCTTTGTGTTGAACCGTCAGCACCAGCGCCACCAACAGCACCACCTCCACCACCATCATCACCATCATCACCACCACCACCACCATCACCACCTTCATCACCACCACCGTCACCACCACCACTATCACCACGGTCACCACCGTTATCACCATCATCACCACCATCACTTTGTCGGCCTGCAGCCTAATCAGTCTTGACGCCTGTAGATGGTCGAAGCGCGTAAATACAAGAATCAAAAACAACACGTGACAACTGGGGGGCATGATGCTGTCAGCACCCCACTGGGCACGTCCCAGCTCTGAGCTGAAAACGTGAGAACCAACAATGGATGAAATGTCGCAGTTGCTTGGGACTTGTGTTTTTTGGGGTATCTGGATCGGTGAAGCATCTACACCAAGTTGTTTCCTTATTCTTGCATGGTCTCGAGAAAGTGAATGGTGTCAAAACACGGTGTTTTTTGGGCCATGCGAGCGCGTAGCATGAGAGACCGTCCTAGATTTTGAAATGGTTGACAGGATCAAGACCAAGATCACAAATTTGTTTTTATGCCAGCAAAACACATGTGAAAATGCGGGACGTTCTTATGTTTTTTTCATTTTCCTGTGTGTGTTTAGAAAGAATCAACTTAAACCTATCTCTACCACAAATTTCTTCACGCGGGTGGTCCCAGAAGGGCCAAACCTCTCCACCCTCCAAGTGTCATTGGTGAGCCGGACATTCGTGGCTCCCACCTCCAAACACTCGAGCGCTCCAACCGGTCTTGCGTCTTTTGGATTTTTCTGGGAGGTCCGGGAGATGACGAGTGGTTTCGGTGGAAAAGGGCGTGGGACATCCCAAACTCCGATTCAGGACTAGCAGATCCCGGGCTCTTCACCGTGCCCGAGTGGGACGTAACGTCACTTGGATGTGGTGGCCGAAGAAGGGTGCACTGATGAAATATGGCGCCAGTGGGAAAGCAGTGATGCAAAAAGGAGAATCAACAAAACCATGCAAGAACCGATGGTTTCAGGAGGAATGCACACGTGTTTTTTCTGTGTATTCCCGAGAGCGTCTGCGAAGGGTTCTTCGTAAAAAAACATCTGCAGAACTACACCTCCTCTACATCTTCACATCTTCACCTCTGCACAATCACGTTCTCACCTATATCTCTGCTCATCTTCACATCTGCACATCTACATCTCTGCTCATCTTCACATCCTCGCATCTACATCTCCGCTCATCTTCATCATCACACATCTACATCTCTGCTCATCTTCACATCTGCACATCTACATCTCTGCTCATCTTTACATCCTCGCATCTACATCTCAGCTCATCTTCATCTTCACACATCTACATCTCTGCTCCTGTTCACATCTGCACATCTACATCTCTGCTCATCTTCACATCCTCACATCTACAGCTCACATCTTCACCTCTCGCTCTTCTTAACTTTCTCTCTTAAGGCCGGGGGCAGTGCCGCCGGACCGCCACGAAACGCAACCCTCTGCGGAGATCGTGCGTGTCGAGTGCGCGAAATGCAGGCGAGAGTGCGATTTGGTTTTGGCGCGGGCAACCCTCTGCGGAGATCGTGCGTGTCGAGTGCGCGAAATCGAGGCGAGAGTGTGATTTGTCTCTGTCCGGCTCGAATGCGCGAAATGCAGGCGAGAGTGCGTTTTGGATTTGGCGCGGGCAACCCTCTCGAGTGCGCGAAATGCAGGCGAGAGTGCGATTTGTCTCTGTCCGGCGCAACCTTCTGCGGAGATCGTGCGTGTCGAATGCGCGAAATGCAGGCGAGAGTGCGATTTAGTTTTGGCGCGGGCAACCCTCTGCGGAGATCGTGCGTGTCGAGGGCGCGAAATGCAAACGAGAGTGCGATTTGTCCCGGTCCGAGACAACCCTCTGCGGGGATCGCGCGTGTGTGCACGAAATGCAGGCGAGAGCGCGATTTGTCCGGGTCGCGGGCAACCCTCTGCGGGGATCGTGCGTTGAGAACTGGCGACTTTGTACAGTACAACTTTAGTACGCGGAGTATCTCGGGAGCTGGAAGATGAGAACTGGCGACTTTGTAGTACAACTTTAGTACGCGGATGAGTCATCTCTCGCGGCTGAGTCATCTCTCGCGCCACCCGGCTCTCTTGAGAGGTTGACAAATTTTAGCTACTTTGCTTACTCATAAGTGGCTGCCACAAAAGAGTCATCGTGACGTTAGTATGTGTGTACTTCACCTTCATGACAAACGATGTTCGCTTGGAATACACGAGTCGCTTGTCATGATCGTGACGTCGTTTACTCTCAGGTCGCCCTGTTCGTGGAAACTTCAGTGTGAAATGTACGTTCTTCAGTTCTGTTTGAACCTCTTCAGCGTTGTACTGGCACAACTAAGGTTGACGTTGCGCTGACGTTGCATCGACGCATCTACGTCTACACCCCCTCACCTCTCTACATTTACATCTTCACACGCTCACATCCGCAGATCTACCTTTCCACCTCACCACACCCACACATCTGCACATCTATATCACATCTGTACATCCACTACAGATCTATATCGCACCTGCACATCCACACTGTCACTCCTTGACATCCACCCTCTCTTTTCTCTCTTTCAATACATCTTTTCGACAGTGCTGGACAATTACATGTCTCGCTCTCGGGCCAACCGTCGTCTAGTACGTAATGATTTCGAGTTGTTTGTGGGCCAGATCGACAGGCTTATGACGAGGACAGAGGTCTATCCTGGTGGGGAAAGAGGTTGATACCCTGAATAGGTGTGGACCGCTTTCCTAGTGCAGTGAGTGTTCTCTTCTATGTACCAGGGCCCATGGGCGATGGGGTGGTTTATGAACACCCCAAGTCACGCTGTAAGGGGCTATAGTCAGACACCCCGAAAGAGGGGGGCCCTGGTATGTGTTTACAGAACTTGAAGTCGTAGTTTTCCGTCGCAATTTTCACAAGCTGAACAACAGCCTCGTCAGCCGCGTTTGAGTGTTGCAGCAGATGTTGACATAAGCCATAATGTACCTGCATGTCTTTTTCAGCACACCAATGAAGAGTGGAGAAATCGTTTAAGCTTAAACCTGCAAATGAGAGATGGCGGGGTGTGTATGTGTTTGTGTGTGTTGGTGCATGGCACCCTTCGCATGATCAATGACCTCTGGACCACCAACGTTGCCTTGATGTTTGAAAGTGTTCATGTTGCAGCTCCTCCCTGGCCAATGGACATGGGAATTCCTCATAGCCAACAAGTCAAAGACTCCGTTTCTTTTTTTTGAAAGCTCTGTGCCCTGCAAATTGGTCCACCGAGCCTCTTCACTGCTTGGCCTCCAGAACTCATCCTCGTTTCTAATATAGGTTGGAGGCCATCGCGAGTAGGATGGAGGGCCTGAATGCTTTGTTGGGTGCACTGAGCTCCGCATGTGAAGCACCCATGACATGATTTCGCACTCTCAGCCTTCGAAAACGGAGAAGAACTGGGTCAGAATCTGTTGGTTTCGCTCTTTCTTGCCAAGGAGAGGTCGAGAAAGCAAAACAGCATCACAAAAACAGACTAAGTAACTGGAGAGGGTGAGCTGCTTTGCTCAGATCGTCAGCTGATGTTCACGACATGTTGGACCGCTTTGTGAGGCAGGAGCAGTTGGACCGCTTCTACGAGAATGCGCCCCCCGCCCTGCACCGGAGCAATCCTTTGTCAGTGCCTCGGCAGCCGTGGTGTGGGGGGGAGCCGAAGGTAGCTTAGCGACGATGGCACAACCCCCACCTCACTTGGTGCTTCTACCAGCAGTTCCAACGGGGTGCTATCCACGAAGGAAGTTGGGGTGCCCAGAACATTCACTCTGTTGAGGAGTTTTGGGGAGGTTTGACTCGGGTGAAGGGTCAAAAAGACTGCATGGGATTGATTTTAAGTTACATTTTCAAGAGTGGACCCCAATTTTGTGGAACCATGTCACAGGACTCCCCACGTCAGCTGGGCCAGTCACAAGATGTCACAATGGATTCCGCAAAAAAGTGGTGCACCCCAAAAACGGGAGGGTGAGTTCAAAGGATATGGCTGTGAGTCATGGCACTCGGAGCCCCTTTCACTCACTCACACCATGTCTGGGGGCGTCGCCTTTCTGTTCATTTGTTCATTCTCAGTGCTCCCACAGCCATGCCGTTTCCGTGGGTCGGTCTGTAGTGGTCCGTAGGCCACCCCCCAGCCCGAAGGAAGAGGAACGTGGGTGTTCCGAGGGGCGTGGTCCGGTTGGTTTGGGGAGGCTTTTCTCCGGCCTCGGAGAAAACGATATCAGGGAGGTGGAGACCAGAACAGGTCGACCTTTCCGAACCTTCCAGGTCTCCAAAGGTACGCACCCTGGTCTCTAGTCATTCTTCTCATGTGGGGTATGTGGGGTGACTTTCATGTAGACTGTTGATGTTTGAACCCCTAGGATGTAAGAGGTGAAACACCCTCCAAGTGGTACTGGTGCATGAAAATTCATGAAAAAAGAACGTTCAGAGATCAGTGACCATGGGGGCGAAGTTCTGGACATCTCAGGATGATCCCGACATGGCAGTCATCAAATGGGTGGAAGCCATTGAACTGTCGGCCTCTCGTCACGCCGGAAAAAGGGCTGGAAGTCTGTGGCAGTCGGAGCCAGAGCTGCCATGAACAACTTGCGAGTTGTGTGGCCCTTTAAATCAGGACGCAGGCGGGTGTTCAACATGACCATCCTTGAGATCCGCGGAGATCACTCACGAAGGCCTAAGAAAAAGGTCACTTAGAGACTCTGAAGAGGTCACTTGGAAGGTGCATCCGGACACTTCAACTAATGGTTTTGGGATGTTTTTGGGATATGTTTGTTTTTCCCTCTGAAACTGCGAGGTGGGGGCGTGGGATGGCGTGGGCGTTTTAAACGTGAGTTGGGATGCTACCAGCAACCCAGAAGCGATGGCCTCCAACCTCGTTTTTTTCTTGGGAGACCCTTGAGATCTCCGGCCGAAGACGAGCACCCGGTTCAGTTCCTAAGAAGTCTTGGACGCGACCCTTTCGCAGGGGTCCAAACCCGACACCTGGCAGGGGTCCGAACCCGAACCAAAGCCTTTCCATTGCTTCCGGGCCCGGAGTCGTACCAGGGCAGGGAGTTCTTCGCTCGCGTCGAGTTCCCCAGGATGTGAAGGACCAAGCTGGGATGATGCCGTGCATGGATGAGTCCTACCCCAAAACTGTGGCCAGGCTCGGCGCTCGGAGGGTGACCTTCAGGTCACTTCAAGGTTTGGTCCTTCCTTTGCGCGTGATCCTCCCGGGTCGGTCGTGCTTGGTTTGAGGGGATTCGGGGCCAAGCCTTGGCAGCCCAGCGGAAGGAACGAAGAGCAGGGGAGGAAATTGGGGAATTTTCGCCAGATATAGACGGTAGACTCATCACTTTTGTCATCGTTTGTCATGATCACATATGTTTTCACCATCAAGCAACCCATGGAATTAGAGTAAGGAAGCTGTTGGATTCAAAAGCCATTGATGCATTCAGAGACCATGTCAAGCATCACTTCCAACTCGATGCAGAGTTGGAATTGAGCTGGGGGGACTGGTTTCCCCTTGCAACAACACAAAGGTACTAGCCCTAACTCAATGCCGGATGAGAGAGAGGTGATCGCCTGAATCATGCTCCACTTCAAGCGTGTTCAATCGGATAGCCCCCGATCATTGAAGGAACATGCTCTTTCTTACACTGCCTGGGACACCCCCGGGATACCCCAAAGAATGCAAATAGTGTTTGGTCGTCCTGTTTTTCTCATGCCCAAAACCGTCTGAAGACCGATGTAGGACAACTATAGTGGGATGCTGTTGATGAAACCATCCGATGGCCCTGCCACTATCCTCCCACCCTTCCAATCAGATGGCAGGGTCGATCTCAGCATACGGGACATGACGAGGGACCTTCCCTTCCCTCCCCCAGGTGTGATTAGTGTATATTAATAGTGTGACTTTTATGACGCGTCCCCTCCCCAATTCTGTATGATTACCTCCCCTAGATGTGTTGGCTATGATCACCTTCACTTTGCGCACAGATCCAAAAAATCACAGGTGCAGCGCCTGGATCACGGTCCAATGGACGGACTACCCTGGACCCCCAAAACCAAAACTGCATCCCAATGTGAAGCGCAGGCCACAGCTTCTGGAAGTGGCCAATGTGGAGCGCTGTGCTGAGGTTGACATTGCTCAGTGCGCTTGGAGGCGGTCGAACCGACTCGCCATGGGTGGACTGGTTGGTCGGTTCGTGGGTGAACCGCCCGGTGAACAGCCCAGGGTTTTCGGCCGCAGCCGTTGGAAGTGGTGAAACACCCCAGGCAGGGACACTCGATCGACGCCCGCAGTTTGGTCGCTCTCCTGGCCGTACTACTAGGAATAAGAAGCTACTAGGAGCAAAGGGCATCGCTACTAGAAATTGAGTAATTAAACATTCATTACTCAAAACGCCCACGGTTGGGTCGCTATTAGCTATTATTTTTTCGGCTGGATGGAGGAGGGGTCAGCCGTCGAATGGCCACGATGGTTTGGGGTGTCGAGTAGCCCGCCGCCCTATAGCGAGGGTTTGGGGCAGAGGAAGAATTGTTTGGATCTCCATGGCCATCCATTTCGGTGTGAGTTGAACTGTTCCTTTTGAGGAGAAGCACACCACCCACCTGTAAGGAAAGAACCGTACCCCTGTTTGGGGATCGGTGAGACCGGCCACGGGGGAGTGTTTCACTGGCCAAGTCTTCCAACTCTTCATGGCTCGTTCACGGTCTCCCAGTCGACCTCCGGTTCGTTCTTCCATGAATCGGCTACGCAGTTGGATCGGTCCGTCATCCGTCGTGGCCCGTCACGGAACCGTGGGACCGGGACGCTGAGGACGGAGACCAGGACGCTGAGGGTGTGATTTGAAGGGGACAAGAGTAGTTGGAAATTGGTGGCTCCAGACCATGCCATATCCGAACCACGGCCCACATGCAGGGGGAAGGCTTTGTAAAACAAATATTTAGTTGCAGGAGTGGAAGAAGACGAATCTTCTTTCCCGCAGAATCGATTGGAGGAAGGTCGGTTTAGGTAGCCCGACATAAACTTGCCAGAACATTGTTCATCCCATGCCATGATTTGCCAGGAATATGACTGCCTTGCATCTTGGCACGATCAGGAGATCGCTCAGCAATTTGCTCGAGCGACTGCTTTGGGGTGACTAGAAATGATGGCTTGGACCAAGGCATGGATCAGACACCAAAACCTCCACCAGGACCATGATCCATGTATTTTAAAATTTTACAGGGAGACACTCTGGCCCTAGCTGGGTTGACTGGTCTATTTGCCGAACCTTTCAGGGGGTCGATCTGGGAGATCTCGTTATTTGAGCTGCACATCCATATCACCAGGGTTTGTTGGGCACGCCCGAGTGAACGGTCTAACTTGGACCCTCATGAGACCTGGTGGAGTTCTTTCTTGGACGAGACCCTTGTGCCGGAAGCTGGGTGCCCACACGCTGCTGTCGCTGCTGTCGAAGGTGGATGAAATAGCTTTTCCAAAGCACAAGCATTGGGGAGGCTTGCAAGCGCTTGCAAGGGCGTCCTTGATATCCAAGGACGTGGAGACTATAGTCTTGACAGTCTTGACACATCCCTTCCAGTGTTCTATGTCTGGAACACTTGTGGTCTATTTGGAGACTCAAAAGATCAAATGTTTTCAGCTGTGGTGTGGAATCCTGATGAAATTTGTTTTCGGCATGCGCAGGGTCAGGGTGGTTCCTCGAAACAGAAAAGTGCTCCACGGATCTAATTGGAAGAGAAGTCATCTAATCATGACCTAACCCAGGAAAAGTGGACAACCTTCAAAGCCTTTTGGGGGGTTGGTTTCCCACTCAAATCCAACTGGAAAGAGGTCGACCTTTATTTGCCCAAAGAAACCGGCTCGGGTTTAGATGAGCTTCCTATCGGTCCTATCGGGCAATCAGCACACCTCTACACAAAGAGTAGTTTTCCGGTGGTGAGCGCGTGAATAAGAACCATTTCTCCCAGCACTTACCCCTCGTTGGATCAAGCAGACCTCAAAAGGAAGCAGTTGGCCCCTGAGTGCACAAGGACGCATGCTTCTCTTTTCACTGGCATTTCTTTGAGAAAACTCAGTGTACTTGGCTGAAACAGAGTCACACCAGGCACTGAAACGGAGCCCTTCAAACGACCTGCCCTTTCCCTTTCGACCCGACCCCCTTTCGACCGGCTGCGACCTGGTCCTCCAAGGCGTGCGTTATGTCCCGAGACCTGCGGCTGCGACAACGTGACTGGGACGGCACCGCTTTGGCGTCGGCGAGGGGACGAAGTGCGGAGACCGCAGGGTCGAAGCCCCCCGCGGGAGACGGTTCGGGAGAGAAGGCAAGCCCTGCCGATTCGGGGCATTTCGGAGGTGTCATGAGATGTCCAAAACACACACTAGGCCCGGGGCGCTGGGGCATACGGTTTTTTGGGCCCATGAAAACTGCAGTTTTGTGGAACATGTCCCTGGATGCTTTTGGATGTGCCAGGTCGGCGTAACGCCGGTACGTGCCGGTGTGGCAGCATGAGACCATGCGCGCGATGTTGGTTGTGGGATGTTGGGAGTACAAGGGACGGTTTTTCCCACCAAGAATGTAGTAGCTTCTCAGAAGGTATACAACTGAACCCTCCAAACCTACATAAGAGTGTCTCAAATCACGTGTGCAACCTGGGATCAGAGACTCCGAAGTGCGGCGTTTTGGCAAACAACGAGGGACGCGCCGACTCGCCAACAGAGTGAGGCAGAGCAGACTAGCCAGCTGGGACGTCCACCTACATATACCCTGTTTCAGGGGTGTCATGGTGCGCCATTTGGCTCCGAGGGCGGGGCATCCCACGCATCCGACGGACCTTTTGGTGTTTTCCATGGGCGGACGGACCCGCGACCGACCCACGAGACATCCCATGGCCGTTGGCTTGGGTTCAGCTCTGCCAATGGCCTTTCCTTTGAGCTTTGAATGTCTTGGAGGAATCCCAACAGTAAACCACAAGAGCTCACATGGAACTTTGCATCAAAACATGGAAGGTCGCCAAACATCCTTCTCACCAAACCCACTCATCGCTCACCCTTCCTCTTCTCGTGACGCCCTTTGCGCAAGTTCTGGGCGAACGATGTTCGGGTTCCGCCCTTCGAAGATGTTTCAACTCCGCGAGGCGATCGATCCAGCAGCTGGTGCCTTTTCAAGCACGGCCTTCGGATGCCCTAAACTCTGCGTCTGGAAGAGGCGCTCCTGGGTCCGTCCTAAGGCTACGGTGATCGACGGAGAGTGTCCCAAAGGGGAGAGGCACTGAAGAACTTCCAAGCGTTCCTTTGTTGGTGTGGCTTGGTTTTGGGAGGGGAGGGGCAACTCTTTGTCCACTCATTTGGTAGAAAAAAGTACTGAAAAGATCCTTAAAGGCAATTTGATCCATGTGGAACTCCTGGAACCGGTGTTCTTTTCGTTGGAACCGGTTTTCACGTCTTCGGTGGAGGCCGGACCGAGGGGAGACATCCTCTCCAGCGCTCCAGGGGTCACTGGTCGTCGTTGGCGACGGGGAAGCTGAGAGTTTCAGGGTGGCGGCTCGCAGGAAAGACATGAGAGAAAAACGATGGAAAAAAAAAGCGTCAAGTATACCAGGAGTCACAAGACGGGGTGCCGAACTTGGAGGATAGGGGTGCCCATAATCCACTCACTTGAGGATAAAAAAACACCCCGTCTTGTGACTTCTGGTATGTTGAGTATACCTTTTGGACTTGTTCTTGGCTCTACCCTTGGTGCGAAACTCGACCCTCAACCGGCTTGCTCACCCATCAATATACCCTACATAACCCCACATATGCATAGTATTTCAATAGGGAGACCTCCCAACCTGGGTAGACCCTGAGTCCTGAGTCCTCAAAAAAAGTAGGTTGGGGGGGGGTCCTTGGGGGGGACTCCCTACCAAGAGAGGTTACTGTAAGTGACCTTATAGGACCTTACTCTGTTGGTATGCTAATACACACCCATATAATTCACCACAGACTTTGGCTCGTTCCTCGATTCCTGGCCAGTTTGACCTCGCGCAAGATGCAGAGCTTGCCTTGTGACGACGCTTGGGCAGCGCTGAGAAATGCAGCGCGTCGTTTGGAGAGATTGAGCAGCGCTCAGGGGACAGATCGTCGTGCTGATGGTGGTGAGGTGGTGGTGGTGATGGCGGTGGCGATGGTCAAATTGGAGTTCTATGGAACCCTATTTTGCCCATTACCTATTTTGTCTCAGGATTGGACGCCGCAGCGCTTCATCAATGATCCCTACATCGCCAACTTCATGCATGGTATGTTCGCATACGTCTTGAACAAGCAGGACGTGTACTTGGGAGGAATTTTGCGGACGTGAGGGACGCGAGCTGGATTGATCAGGATTGATCAAGCAGTCTTCCTTCTCAAGCGAAGCAAAAGGACCCAGTTTCCGTTGGCGAAGGGTTTTGTTCTGTCACTTGTTTCGGGGTTTGGACACCAACATTGCAGGTTGGGTCGTTCGGGTCGCCCTCTTGGGTGTGGGAAAGTTGGATCTGGAAACATCGTTTTGGTCCTTCAGTGGCCCTGCAGAGCGCCTTGCAGTACGCACTAGAATCCAATGGCTGTCGAGACTGGCCCGACTGCACCTGAACGAAGCTTGACATCCTCAGCCACTCTGTTGTGCAGGAATTGAAGAAGCCTCACATCATCCAATACCGAAATGAAATGCAGGTCGGGAAGCTGAGTTGCATCTGCAGGTCGATACGCGGAGACGCCTTCATTTTGATCGTTTTGAAGAGGACGTGTACACGTCCACCAGCTTCTTCAGTTGTTCGTGACCGAACTTGAGGATTCCAGTGACCCTCAAAAAGAGGTGGGACCAAACTTCCCGGGATCTCAGGTCAACCAGGTCAAGCTACTAACAAACGCGATGGCCTCCAACACCCCCCCCCCTGGCCGCCAAGCCGCGATGGCACCAGTCTGAGGGCGGCATAGGGTCCTTCCAAGATCCGAACTGAGCGACCTCCGATGGGATCTGCAGATGGGTCAAAGCTTCGTTTGCGGCGTCCAGATCGGCTCCGCACCGGACGGACCGTTGGTTCACCCAACGTTCGTCGTTCGTTGGAGGGTGTGGCCCGGCCGAAAGCGCTGGGACATCGCTGGGGGGGAATCTTCTGAGCCTGAAAAGAGATGAACAGATCCTTGAGATTCCTTGAGCATGATTTACATGAAGTATGATGAAGTTGGGTCATGGAAATGATGAATTCTCTTTTGAAGCAACAGTGAGGCTTTTTGGCATCATGAAGATGGTACGTATAACTTGTATAGCCCTTTCCCTTCTCAGCAATACTCTTTGCTTGATAACCCATGTTGGTCTAGCGTGGTCCCCTTTTTGTCCACAGTCACCAGTTTGATTGGTCTCCCATACTCCACCCTAGAGCTGCACTGTGCAACCTTGAGAGAAGCTGCACTGTGCACCCGTCCACATCGTGTTTTCCGCACGTTTCTGCGGGTCTTTGGCCGCTCAGATGCACTTCTGGGATTTGCTCCCAGCGACTCGGAGACAGGGAAGGTCCTTCATGAGAAAGGGATGGTCCTTCTTCTTTGCACGATGGCGTAGAATGTTGGGGTGGGTTTGGGGTGGCAGATGGGTCAGATGCCAGGCTTTTGGTGGATGTTTTGGTTGGAGGTACTGACCAGGTCATCCCTCGAAAGACCTGGGCCGGGCCCGGGACCGGGTTTGGAGTCTTTGGAGGTGGCCGGTCAAAGCGAAAGAGCCAAAGCGAAGACCCTCGCTAGATGGGTCGAAATGGGGGAGACACCCGGCGAAAGAAGAGAGCACCTGGCGAATGAAGAGAAGGGCGAAGGTAGTCGCCATGGTCCACCTACCCCTGCTAAGTTGGGGGGTATGTGGGTGCCATGTGGTTCAGTTCTGATTCAGGATCCAAACAGCCAGAGTGAGTGCCTCTCCTCTCACGCGAGGAGTTCTGCAGTTCTTCGAAGCTGCTGACCCGTTGCCCACTCTTTTGGGGGGGACCCACAGACGAAGGGAAATGGTTTTGAATGGTTTTGAGGTGCCCAGATCCCTGAGGGTCTTGGAGGTTTCGAAGGACGTAGCCAGAGAAGAAGGTCAATCAGATTCACAAAATCACCTAGCCTACTGCACGTACTTTCCCTGCCAAACCCCATCCCTGGGTTCTGTATGTGGTACCAAAGCAGATCCATGTACACATTAACAAGCAGATGAGAAAGAATTTCAACACGTCGTTTCACCCCTTCATGTTTCCAAATGAGACCAAAACCTCTTCATGTCTTTTTCTCACATTGGTGGCGCCCGAGCTTTCAGATCTGGACACATCTGCAAACATCTCCCAAAACCACATCTCCACGTTCGCACCCAGGGCCCCAACAAGACTTTGAGTTTGGATCTGGCGGTGCTACACTATGCCTCCTTGGGCTGGGTGCACGACTTGGTTCAGGGCAAATGGAGCCTAGGCAGGGCAGAGACGGGGTGCTTCGGGCCAAAGGATTGGTCAAAACGTTCAGAGGGCGAGGTGCTTCGGGAACGAGCAGCAACCGTTCGAGCATCCTCCAACAGGTCTCCTTGTTCGAGGGTTCTTGGGCCCCAACAGGTCGAACCATTGGTGACCTGTTGGAGGATACTGCTAAAAAGAGCCCCCCAAAAAATAGAAGTCCAGTGATCGACCAGTTCTGGAACCTGAAAACCCCGTTTCGGTGACATGCCGAAACTCGGACGTCACCGTTCGTCCGACCATTGTTCGTCGGGAGCGGGTCCGTCGGGTTCGGGTCTCCGTCCGGATGATGTCCGGTGGGCAAAACGTGACATGACCGTGACCGTTTTGCCAAGCAACCCTGAGTTGCGAAAGAAGTGTAGTGGAATGTTTTTTGTGTGATCAGAGCAACGGCAACCAAGCAATAACAAGTTGAAGTAACCCCTGGTTATTCAGTTTAAGTAAGTATATTCACTATATATAATAGTGTTCACTAAGCTCCCTCTTCCACAAATGGGGCTCGAATCCGTTTTCATGGCAGCTAGCTCCTCCAGTCAGGTAGGATCCTTTGGGATTCGTCCCAGGTCGGTTAATTATGGTAGGTTCAAAGGTTTTCGTGAGACTAAAGACTCTAAAGACCTGAGGCACGATGCATCCCAACCGACTCAAACTGTTCGGCTAAACACCCGTCAAGCACGTTATGAAGTGTTTGTGGCTTCGGACAAGAAGACATTGTATCCACATTACTCCATACAGCGCCATATTTAGACACCCTAATTAGGATTCGAACAACCATGTTTGTTCATGGTCTTTACATGTCTTCACCAAAGAACCGTTGTTTTACAAGAGGATGTTCACAACATCACCAGGTCAACCATTCTTTTAAATGGTCTTTGAAGGCCAAGGGACATGTTTTATCCCGTCACTGTCCCATCGGGGTCGTCGTTGCGAATTCTGCCGCGGTATCCGCGGCCGGTCGACGTTGTCCGGAGCATGCCGTAAGAGCGAAGACCTCCAACCAAATAGCAACGGCCTCCATCTCGATATAGCCCATCCGAAGATCTTGTGAGGTCTTGGTCTATGAAGAAGAACTGTGCACCCTTGGCTCTAGTTGCTTTGGGATGATCGGCCCCCTTCACTGACGAGGAACCACCCAGGACGACGGCTCAAGACACCGAGACTGGCAGGACGAGCCGAGCCTCAGGGTGAGTGGGACAACTCTGGTGATCCAACCAACAGTGGACTGTCCAACCATAGATGCCCTAACCTACAGTCTTGGTTGGCTGGTTGTTTGGCTGGTTCGTTGGTTGGCTGGTTCGCTGGTTGGTTGGCTGGCTGGTTGTTTGGTTGGCTGGTTGGTCGGTTGGATCCTTTTCCCAGCACTGTTTGACTCCAAGTGCTACAGAACAGGCACTCGCCCCGTGTCGCACGCGCCAGCTTTGCGTCCCCCCCTGTGCCCTGTGCGCCACGGCGAGGCCTTGATATCCATCACCCAAGAGGCTTGACCGGCTGTGCTTTCTTCAGCTCTTGGGAGATCATTCATCTCACAGGCGCAGGAGACCATTCAGCTGTCGCATGCGGGTTGCGGGTTTTCTGGACCCGGTTCACTGTCAGGTCCCTGGGTCTTCAGCTCTTGGATTGATGGCATTCGCAGAAGGGAAGAGTTCCATTCGGGAGATGGCGACCCTGTTTTCTCTCAGAAAACGGTGAAAGAGTTTATTTACTGTGGAATCTTCGATTCAAACCCCCTATGCGTGTGATATACATGAAGAGATACGACTCAATCCCAATTGGGGAGGATGGTTGATTAACTACGTTAACTATATTTAACTATTTTACCTTTCTTCTAAGAGCTCAGCAGCTGCGAGCCGGCAGACGAGTTCCGAGTGCCCGGGCCCGAGTTCCGAGTGCCAGGCACGGACATTTGTCGAGATCGGAGTGAAGCTTGGAACCAAAAACGGGGGACAGGGGACAAAGCGGCCGAATTGGTGCCAAAACAGGGGTATTACGGTATGACGCATGGTTTGTTGCCTTGGAGTTCAGGTCAAGGGAAGAAGTGTCAAAGATGGCCCTGGAAGTCCAGTTCAACGTCTATTTGGCAGCACAGAAGCTTTCAGGAAAGCGTTTGGTCTTTTTTCCAGATCAAACACATGTCTGCGTGAAAAGCCCATCGTGACCGCGTGTGTGCAAAGACCGCTGGTCGTGTTTCCAGACACGGTCAGATCGCTTCCACGGTGGTTCCACCGGTGGTTCCTGCGGTTGGTTTGGGCATCGACACGGGTCCTGGTCTCCAGTGAACCAGTTCCGGGTTTTGTGAGTCTCCTGAGTCTCCTGCGATGTGCGTGGAGTTCTTTAGATGAGGTCCCCTTGTCCGTTGGAGCGCTTCCTGCAACGGCCCACATCCTCCAATTCAGGACCGACTCCCCTTGTTTTCCCCTCTTTCACCCACCCCAAAACCCCCGACCCGAACCTGAGAAAGAAAAGAGGGACAGAGGCGGCAGAATTTTGGAGATATTTGGAGGATTTTCAGGGTGGTTCCTCGGCCTCGACTTTGAGTTGCGAGTCGAACTACGCCCTTCGAAGCTCTCAGGAATTTGATGACTTCAGAGGCGGCATGGCCTGACGATTCGGGTCCGGAAAATTACACCAGCATAAACCCAGATAGCTAGGCAGAATCCCACGACCTGTTGACATGCGAACCAACACCTTTGCCAGCTGACAACACCGGCAGCGGCACCAGCACCCGACCAGCGCCTCCGCCCGTCTTAAACACGCGCTCAGCCAGCTCGCAGCACCAGCACCCAGGACCACAACACCAGCACCAGCACCGACACCCTTTCGAATGCGGGCGCAGCCAGCTCATTCTTATTTGCAGTAAGAACCTCATAGCCATCCCTATTTGGGGAATAACAACGTATGATCTTGCGCGTATAAGTTTAGGCGCACAAAAGTATGCGCGCAAACAGCAAAGCCCTTAAGTGTCATTGGCCCAAGGCCAAGCAGTATCCAGGGCCACTATTGACTTTGTAGCATGCTTGAAGCAACAATCTGTGGAACGATAAGGCCGTATGATCTTGCGCGAATAATTTATGCGCACAAAAGTATGCGCACAAGCGGCAAAGCCTGTAGGCTTCACTCGCCCAAGGCCAAGCAGCACGACTATTGTGTGTGTAGCATGCTGAAACATGCTGAAACAATGGTCGTTTGAGAGCCTGACGTTGCGCATAGAACATTATACGTGCAAAAGTATGCGCGCAAACAGTACAGCTGTTGACACAGCTGTCGGCCAAAACAGAACCTGAAGAGTGTAAATACACCGCAGCGCTAATAGACAAAGAACGCTGAAGCGACAACACCGTATGATGTTGCGCGCATAAGTTCACGTGGCCGATGACTGCTGGCACTTCACTGTCAGAAGCGGCGGTTGGCCGCCCTGCACTGCTACAAGCGGCGGCTTGTCACCCTTCACTCTCAGAAGTGGTGGTTGTTATCACTTCACTGTCAGAAGCGGGCACCAGCGCCGAGCACCGGTACCCAGCACCCAGCACCCGCACCAGCACCCGCACCAGCACCCGGCATGACTTGTCCAGGATGATACACCATGTCAGTCACGCATGCTATCATATCAGTAAAGCATGAAGTCGAAGTGTGACCTAGGATTTGTTGCAATAAAAGTCCGCTAAGACCACTTTGACTTGATGAAAGGTGAAGCTATGCAATGCGTTTGAACAGCACTTGATAACCTGGTCATCAACCCTGCCAGCGATAGCTTCGATGGTGCACCCTGGACTGGTTGAATGGTGAGAGCCTAATGGTGTGACTATGTGGTTTTTGTTTCTTTGAAGGGATTTTTCGCAGGCTTGTTTTTGCTTTTCAAAGAAAAGACAATTCCTCAACCACCCGAAACTGTGATTTTGATTTTTACTTCGAAAGGGCTACTATATAACAATAACATACAATAACAATACTACTACTAACAAACAAACAAACTAACTAACTAACTAACTACTACCACTACCACTACCAATACGACTACTACTACTACTACTTCTACTACTACTACTACTACTAACAACTACTACTACTAACTACTACTACTACTACTACTACTACTACTACT
>CAXAMN010025962.1:266931-335515 GCA_963970005.1 Durusdinium trenchii
ACCACTACTACCACTACTACCACTACTACCACTACTACCACTACCACTACTACTACTGCTACTACTACTACTACTACCACCACCACTATCACTACCACTACGACTACTACTACCACTACTACCACCACCACCACCACCACCACTACCACTACTACCACCACCACCACGTACTACTACTACTACTACTACCACTACTACCACTACTACCACTACTACCACTACTACCACTACTACTACTACTACTACTACGACTACGACTACGACTACGACTACGACTACTGCGACTACGACGACGACGACGACCTGTCCCTCAGAATTAAGTTGCTGCACGAGGTGGAACTAACGAGGTGAGGCAATATTTTCCAATCCGTAGATAACGAGGCGAGGTGCTATGCCTGCCAAAGCAAGGGATGCGGTTAAGAATTACGCACTATAATTTGCACAGACTATATTCCGACGTATTTATGCGTGCCCCCACGCCAGTCACCCCATGTTCTGATCGTCACGCATTGTCCATGTCACACATGCAAAGAACCTCCGCGTTTTCTGGGCGGTAAAGACTCCGTCAGAAAGAAACATGAGACGCAGGCAAGCGGGGGAATGCGTTTCTTGGAGGCTTGCCGTTGCACACAACACGCAGCACACAACCCTGGAAACCAGAATTCTGCCATGTCATGTCCAGTTTTTCCAAGCACGAATTAACTTGTGGATCAAAGGATCAAAGGTGTCGAGATGGTTTTCCCGAAAACAAGGTACCTCAGTCTTTTCCCGTCCGGCCAATTCTTTGTCAACCCCTTGCCGTTGACCCGTCTTCCGCCTTCGCCCCACGACGCCCGACGCGTACAACGCGTTCGCCGAACGAGGCCTCCGTGCGCAGTGTCCCCAGACCTGCAAGTGCCGCAAAGGTGAAATCGGATGCCCGGGCAGCTGTCCCTTGCGCATCGATTAGAGTGCAGTGCAACGGGCGGGCAGCTGGGTTCTTCGCCCCAAGCCGGCGCGTCTTTGCGGTGCCAAGCCGGGCAGTGCCGTTCGCCGCCCGCGTGACGACGGTGAGAATGTGATTGAGACAGGTTCCGGAGATTCCAGTGAAAGGCCAAAAAGAAGGAAACTCAAAACAGTGAAGGAGAACTTTCTGCGTTTTTTCTGGAGTTGTTGATGAAGATTCTCACTCTGCACGTACTCAACTCCCATTTGGAAGAGGATGACGAAGCAAGACACGTACCAATCGCACATATCACCGACAAAAACAGCAAGAGTATGATGATGCACAACTGTTTCCCCCTGTGGATGAGATCCTTACCCCAAAGCCGATGGCCCATGCAAGGAAACTGCGAGCTTCGCCCGATTCTGTTCCCTGCTTAGATGTCGGACGCTGAATGGGTTCCCCACACTGCAGAGGAAAAGGGATCTTGCAGTCCCTAGGGATCCAGTCGTATCTTCTCAGAAGGTACTTGGACCATCCAAGCCATTCCAAACCTACATAACAGTGTCTCCAATCACCTTCTCAGAGGGTATGTGGATCCCTAGGGAGTGGTTCATGTTCCACTTCGGTGATTGTTACCAGGTTCTTCCTTGCAGGGTCACTCGCCTCGACCATCCCACACAACTTAGGACGGTGTCCAGACAGGGGCACCCATTGGAAACGCGAAGCGGACAGATTGAAAGGTTCGGATGTTGGTTCTGTTGGTTCAGATCCTTCCGATTCCGGAAACAAAGACCGCGACCCTGGACCCTCAATTTTGAGGGGGGGTTTTCGGGGGTCTCCAATCGCTTTTCAAGGACAGGTCGGGTTCTGAAGCAACGCGTTTGGCGTTTGGACGCTTTCCACTCACGTCGGGATGTCCGGATCCTGTCGTGAAGAAAAGCCACTGCTGGATACCTGGCTTCCCCAGCGGCCTCAGCTCGGGAGAATCCTGGTATAGATCAGCTAGCGAAGCCTCCGCGCGGCGCGCGCTTCACGCGCGGGTCCTTCGCGGCCTGATCGCGGCTTCCCGTTTAGGGAAGCTTTGCTGTGCACTCCCTGAAATCATCATGGACCTGGACCATGGATGAAAAACATTGAAGAACCACCACCTGTTTCATAAGGATTTCGTAGGATTTCGTCATCCGCATCTTCGATTTTCCTCTCCACTTCCGCCATGATGCGTCTTCAGTGCACACCTTTTGTACCCGAACACTCCTGATGACACTTCTCTGGCCACTGGTGCCTGCGAGCGTCACCCTGCACGCCGCAGGGTCCCTGCGGTTGCTGGACCGGCACGTCGCACCGTTCGACGCATCGACCAGACCGGTTGACCTACATGCTGTTGGTCGTGCGCGACATGGTTTTGACAGGTTTTGACCCATGTCTTTCCAGGTCAGTCATGGAATGTCAACAAGTCTTTGTGCTCCCCAAAAAAAAGAGAGTGGCACGGTGTTCAAGACATGTTCTTTAGTTTGGAGATCTCAAGACGGACTGGGGTGGGTTCGAAGTAGCCTCAAACATGTAGCCTACAGACCCCCAAATGGATAGTTCTTGTTCAAGAGAGAGTGGCACGGTGGAAGATCCCATTTGGGGGTCGGTCTGTACCCAGGCGCTCCTGAGAACCGCATCGTGTTTCCACTGGGTTTGAAAGGATCTTCCTCAAATCCAAGAGGACCACTTGCTTGAAAGGCATGTAATACTGGCATCACTGGCATGATTGGTGTCATTACCAAAGACAAGACCTTTCGGGTCACATGTGCCTCGGATCTGCATCTCCTCGGATTCGACGGTGACCGGTGCTTCAGCAACCCTTGGAAAGTCCAAAGATGACGAACCAGGACGGCCGGTGGAAGCGGGGCTCCTGCACTCAAACACACGTTTATGTGTTTTGTAGAAGAAATACTTCCTTCTTTGTCCGTCGGTGACACGAGTCTCTTAGGGGGTTTGCTGATCGTCCATAGCAGCTGCTTCCGTATACAGGGTCACCAATGGACACCGCTACGAGTCTCTTATAAGTCTCTAACAGTTGGACACCCCAACAGGAGGATCCATACGGAATCGCAATCTGCACATGGAGTACATCCCAACTGTTTTGATCCGGTCGGTGTGGAGGCGACCCAGTGATCCGGTCGGTGTGGGGATCCAACTCACTGACCTCGACAGGGGATCCCAGACACGACCTATCAGGGTTCATCAGTACTTATTCCAGACACGACCTGTTTGGGACTGCGGACTGCCGCCCCTTATTGACCTCCAAAACCACCCCAATGTAGGCATATATGGCAGTCCCATGGAGTGTCTGGGTATTATACTTTGGGTCTGTCCTAGTGCCACTAACAGTCCGTAAACCATTTACTTTAGAGAACAGCCATTACTATCATTCACTGTTACTGGTAATGCGATTGATAGACCCAATATAGATGTGTGCACCTAGACTCTGAGTGATCCTTATGTTGGCGTACAAACTATCCAAAATGATGTTCTAGGCCGGTACTGGTATGACACTAGTTGAGATCGAAAGGATCAGGAGATCGACAGGATCAGGAGCTCGGTAAGTCCATCGCATTGATTCAAGCCAATACCAAGAGGAAAAGGATGCAGACATCTCCGCTCTCGTTTGTTTGAACCGTCCTCGGTCACTGGGGCCTTCTCATTTTTGTGGCAAGGGTCAACCACCAGATAGGCAAGGAAGAAAACCACATGCCCTCCTCTTGTCAGTTCAGATTTTCACCAAAAGAAAAGGGGCGCGCAGCCCTGCAGAGATGTGTTATCTTTTCAATGAGGAGTGTGCGTATCATGGGGTTATCCATCTTCCATGAAACAGCGAGCCGTTTGGAACTACAGGGAGTTCCTCAAGCCCTTGATAATAGGTCAGATCATTGGGTTGTTCAGCAGGTCCTGACAGATCTGCGCAACAGCAGGGTGATCAGAGATCACCAGCTGCCAGGTGTTTGTGGTTCTCCCTGAGGTTGGAAAGGCATCATGTTGGTTGGAGAAATATCGGCAGTACGGCTGAGATGACAACGGCTCTACGGCTCCCACACTTGAATTCCGGACCAGCAGTCACTCAAGATATTCTGACAACCTTCCTGGAATAGCAATAGATTGCATGTCATCGTGTGTAGTTGCATTGTGTATAGTATTGTCAAACGATCATGGGCCAGCAGAATGACATGGCCCTTTACTTGTACCTCCAACAGCCCCTTATTTTTGCGTCCTATATACCTCTCCTGTTGAGATTGGAAGGATGGTATGAGATGGAAGTCAAAACCAAAGAGCTCCTGAAACCAATTGATATGAACACTAACATCCGGACCATCTCCAGCCCTGCAGCTTCATTCGTCCTTCGTGTTTTCCCTGCATGGCTCCCTTCTGCGCGGAATCCAATCCCCTTGGGAACCAACGCACCACAACTGGTTTCAGCCCCGGCTCGAGTGGTGAGTGTCGTCCATCACCCCAGGCTCAATCGGATGTTCGACAAGGACCGACGAGCACAGGAGGCGTAGAGATCGATCGGTGTGGGGGAGCGGGTTTCAGTTCTTGGGGGAAGTGGGAAGGAAATCACTACAGGTCGATAACGCCAGATGGGAGTGTTCACCCCAACGGTGATTCTGAACGACCCTTCTATCCACGTGAGATTCCGCGGTCCGAAACGGCAACGAGTTGTTGCTTACAACTAGCTGGTGCTGAGGACAGCAAAGCAGCCCGGGCGTTATGTCTCATTAAGTAGGGAGCCAAGGAGCTACAGAGAGCTTCCCAACCCCTTGCTGGTAAACCATCTTGTCGACCTCTTCGCGCGAGTCACGTTCAATCTTCGTTCGGGCAGAATCCTCCAGCCTGCTCTGATGGATCGCCTGCGGAACCGACTGCGATTTGGTTCACGAGAAGCTGGACCTTTCTCCAGCACGGTTTCGAACAGGACCTGTAACATGTTCACTACAGTCACTACAGCCATCCTGTTTGGGGCCAAGCCCTTCATTTGGAGACGCCCAGTCGGCCGGCGCCTCTCCGGTGGGGCGGGGCCGGGGCGGCGGGGCCGTCGCCTGGTCAGTGGGAACACGGTGGGCCGTCGCCTTGGCCTTGCTTGGCCTTGAAAACACGATCTGTGTCAAGAAAAAGGAAAGAAACAACCGACGATCTCGAGCAACAGTTGAAGAAGGCTTTGGGATGCTTTGGGTGTTTCTCTTCTGAAACAGCGGCTCATTGACGCCAAATGGTACTGTCCAGCTTTTGCTACTTCTTGTCCAGCATTGAGAATCTGAGAGGCCACACTCTCGCACCAAGTCTAGCTCTCAACCTCTCAGGATGCAACCTCCTCGCGTCGTGGAATGGATCGGTACTTGATCACGCAGCCTTCACATGCCAAGCCGACGCTGCGGTGTCATCGACCTTCTCGAAAGCAGCAGCAGCAGCGTTGAACTTTCGCAGCTCGTCCATCCGAGCTTTCTGGAAAAAATCACCGCTTCCGGACGGCCAAACAGCAGAGTATCACCACCGGCCAACCCAGGGAGAGTATGCCTCCGAACACTCTTTTTCCCAGGTGAATAGAACCACATGGAGCCACTTCTCCCCTCAGCGAAGGGGGCGTTCTCCCCTCACTCAGCCGAAGCAAGAGGCAGGCTCGCCGCTCCCCATTCCAAATTCCATGGCTCTGACATTCTGCGCAGCAAGCTGTTCGAAGATATACCAGGACCCTCCAAGGGGTGTCTATAAATAGCCTCTTGGGTGTCCACAAGCCACCAGTTGGAAGGTCCTGGTATATTGGCCATCAATATACTGTAAAACCTGGCTGCAAAACGGTTCACCAGCCGCAACAGCTGGCCTTGCCTGTTGTACCGCTCAAGTGGTTCCCGGAAAACTGGGCAGGCATTATCAGGGGTTCTATTCGTTTAGAGAAGTCTGTTACACCTGGACCATAAAGAACCAAGACAGAATAAGGTTTGTTCTGGATTAGGCTGGCGGTTTCTGCGCGGTCTGCGAAGTTGAACATCGGGCGCCGCCACGGTCCACTCATCAAGCTCAGAAAGTATGATTTGAAAAGAAAATGTATGTTTACCTGTCATTCCCTGACAAGCCTAAAACTGACATCACAAGCCCGGTCAGATCGGCTTCAATATTGCGATGTCCAAAGATTTGCGCACCATCCAAACCGGTCAAAACCGAAAACAACCCACCCTATAGTTGGTTTCGAGACATGCAAAAACATAAACGTGCCAAACCAAACCTCGCCCGGGCCTGTTTTTGTTTGGCCGAGCCGCCTCAGCAATTTCTACTTTATTGCATGGGCAGCCATAGATGTTGTTGAAAGAACGAAAGAGACCTTTGGATCGCATGACCCTGGGTCATCCTGTCTGGGTGTCCAATATAGTACCCTACACTGCTGAAGCTCCAAATGTTTGGACACCCAATTACATCAATCCGAAAGAACAGGGAGTCGTCAGAGCTCACGTTCTCCAGCGCTCTCCGGAGTCGTCCGTCTTCGCCAGGTGGCGCGGCTGCTCAGCTCCTCGCGGCCCCAGACCTTGCGCGTGCCCCGGAGACCGGTGCGGCGCTCGGTCGGATTAGACGGTGTGCGGAGCACGGGGGGGGGTGAGGTGGTGAGAAGGATCGGAGAACCCAAAAGGATGTCGTTATTTGGTTGTTGTTTCGGTGGGTTTGGGCGATTGGAGAACCCTGAAGTACTAAGAGGTTTTTCTGGAGCGAAGTATATGCCTATGAGCGTAGAATTATGGATCCTTAGGGTTGTTCAGTTCCGGCCCTTGGGACGCCTTGTGCTGGCCCCTATAGGGTCGGCTGCAGATGTTTGGACCGTTAGAACATGTTACAACCACTATATAGGTGTTCGGATAGAAATACTTTAAGAGTCATGGGCATCATTCAGTTTGTTGATACAATATCTATATACATCACGTTGATACTATATAATATCTTAGTCAACATGACCTAACTCAGGTTGTTGATATGTTTTCACGATACAAGGGTGTTCTTCCACCAGTCCATCTTTGGAAGAGACAGGTCTTGATGTGAGCTGCGGAGTTTGGGGCAACAGTTTGTTGGTGAGCTTTCGACTGCACGACCCAAGAGGGATCGTGTGGCACTGGTCGCGGTCGCGCCGGTCGCGGTCAGTCACATGATCCTCCAGTTCGTGACCGAACTTTGGAAGTGCCATCCTTTCGTGACCTCAAAGTAGGCCCTGATTACCTGACCTCAGTGCCCAGGGGATCAAGTAACATCACTTTGAAGAACCAGGTTTCTGTACCTTGACCTTAGCACGCTGCTTCGAGCAACGGTTCGATGAACCTGCTTGATGAATAAACCCCCCAGCCATAATGAAGAGGTTTTTCCAATCCCAAGGGGCGGAAGTATGAATCTATTAATCTAGTTTAGGGCATCATCTACGGGATTGATGTATGTGTTTAATCCCTAGGGGTCTACATCATACCTAGTGAATATTGAAATGCTTGATCTATGTCCGCCTTTCTGTCACCGGGTGGGCCCACCCGAGACCCCTTCTCAGTCAGAAGGCCTTTGGGCCTTGGCCCCGGTCCCGACCGACCCACACCCGCGGCGCGCGCGCTGGGCCGCGCGAGCTGGGCCAGGAACAGACGGATCTGGACTTCGAGCACAGCAAACAGTGCCTCAACGTGGTCCGTGGGGGTGAAGGAGTCGATGTGGAGGCGGTTGACGGCTGGTCATGATGCTCGTCGCCATGTCCGGTACAGTACATGGCCCAAGCCCAAGCATCCGGAACCGAGTCTGGATGTCGATGATGTTCCATGTCGATGATGAACTTAGGATTCAAACTAGCCTTTACAGAAGAATCCTTGTTTCACTTAAGGGTGAAAAACCACAAAGCCAGGTCAACCATCTTTGAAATGGTCTTGGAAAGTAATGCACACTCCATGTCCATCTCGTCGGAATGGGATGGAGCGGCCGGGACCCGGGGAGGAGTTGGTCATCACTCGCGGCCCAGGTCCTTAATCCATGTCTTGCAGAGTTCGCCAAGAACACCCGGTTTCAACTCGCTCAAATCACCAGTGTAGAGTTCAGCAGTGCTGGCAATTCTGGCGGAGGTGCACCAGTTCTGAGTCCTGAGAGTGAAGTTCAACCAGATCTGAGTCGCCGACTTGAGAACTGATGTGTGTCTTTTTCCGCGTTTTCGTTCGTTTTGTCCACCAGCATCACCCACTAAGGACGCGCTTGGCTCAGGCCGCGTTGCGGCAAAGTGCCTTGTGTGTGGGCCGCGGCGCTTTCACCTTGGGCGCGCGGAGCCTCAGGGGGCGCACGGAGACAGCCGCGGGACTTGATGCCTCAGGCCGACAGATGCAGGCGATTACTAATAGCCATGCACCTGCTACTAGTAGCGATGCTCTGTTCTACTCGGACGACCGTGACGATCGTGGCGGCTCTATGCGTAGAGTTGACGCCTTTGGCTTTCGCGGAATACCACAGGTGGGGATTCGACGAAGAAATATCTGCTCCAACCCGACCAGGTGGGTCGTCCAAGTTCTGTGGGTCGCAGAACTGCGAAGAAAACATTGATTTGTCTACCTTGATGCGTTTTCAACACGTGATGCATCATTAACATGAAAGAAAGTTCTATATAGATGCATTACCGAAGAACAAGACTTGAACCACCTGCAGGGTTCACAGATCCTACTCTTTCTGTCCACTGTGCCACGCTCACCTCACCATCCGGGCCATGCTCCAGCCGTCCTCCGCACAGACGAGTCTGCAGCGAAGTACGGCAAGTGCGACTGGCGCGACGAAAGTAGGGAATGAGGAAACAGACCTCCCACGAGAGATTCCTTGAGGTCCAGCCACCCTCATTTCTTGCTTTCGTCGCACCGGATTGGAAAGGATATGACAGCTTTGCACCGTGAAGGGCGCTTGGAAGAGATTCTATGGGTGTGTGGTGAAATGGTGGCTCACCCCGAACCAATCATTGGGGCGCGGGCTTCATCATTTAGAATCTTGGCTCTCAGTTTTTCATTACTGGATAGCTAGCAGCAGCTAGGAGTCCAGGAGAGTGTCCACCGACAATATGATTTGGGCTCCAAACCCGTGTGACTAGGAGAGGGTTTTATTCATCAACACCCTGATTCACTGATGACTCATTTGACCCACATGATTTGATGACCAGGGTGGCATGGTTCATGAGTCAAGAAGGAAGTTCTGCCAATGAATGGGTTTAAGGGAACATCTACTGGAAACTCTGGCGTTCACTCCAAAAACTATGGGTGTCCTGATGTGTCCTGTATGTTTTCCCTTGAACCCGTTCCAACGAGGTTTTCCAGGATGTTTGAGAAACATGGAACAATGTCACGCTGTGGAGCTGAGGCTTTGCGTCCGCTACCCACTGAGCTGCTGCCCATCCCAGCGCTGGTGCTCTCCGGTCGATTCCCCCCACAGGCACTGACCGGGTGGAGTGTGCTGTCGTTGAAGAATCCTTTTTGGTGTGGCAAAACAGTCCGGAGCTCGCGGTTGAGGTCCGGCGGGGAACAGTGCCACACGACCCTCGCAGTTGAGGTCTGGCGAGGAACACTACCAGCCGAGGCTCGCGGTTGAGGACGATGCGGAGGAGAAGGAGGAGGAGGAGGAGGAGGAGGTCAGACAGCTGACATAAAATCTAACAACCCTCACCTGACAGGTGGGGAACAAAAAAGGGGAGCTGATCCAAAGGCCATAATGAAGGCGATTTGATGACCTGACAACGCGGCGGCAGTCAACCACGTCAAAGTGGTTCACCTGGCGTTCCGGGCGGACAACCCGCTCAGTACATTCACTACAGGATGGTGAAATAGTGCTTTACGCCAGTCGCTTGTAGATTTTTGTAGCATCTGGGCCATCTGGGACCTGAACATGATTTATCCAACACAATCCGAAATTGCAACACAGCTATTTTTCTTCATCTTGGGACTTCCGATACCTAGTCGTGACCATGAAAGAAATCAACAAGAAGCAAGAAACTTTGAACAAGTGGACCTGAAAGACCGTTTCTACTGTGGTGCAGCCTCCGGATCTTGTAGTGGTTCTCGTATATTCATGTTTCAATCCTTCTTCCTCCCCTGCCATTGGTCTGCGTCTCCTGGTGCTCCGTATGTATCTTGATGGCGGCGCCCTGCATCAATGGGAGAGCTCGATGTGGAGAAGCTCAAGGCGTACCTCAAGCAGAAGCAGGAGGCCAACAAGAGCTGGTTCATCGCTGATGCCGTGGCTTCGGTGGACATCAAGGAGCAGCTGGATGACATCGAGGCCAAGAAACGCGATGCGGCTGACTCCGGCGGTCCCTCCTCTCAGCCCTCCAAGAAGCCAAGGACGGACTACTGAGCTGGCGTGGATGAAGATGGTGATTGGATTTTTAAAATCCGCAATCTTACAGCAGGACGTAGCCCATGGCGAACACCTCTCCACTGTCGACCAGGTAGCCTGGAGAGCTGTGCAGCCCGATCTCGACAGCCTCCGGTAATCCACATTGGGAAACACCCTGTCACGCCACCTTCACAGAGACGGTCGCATCGGGATCATGGCGGGTAGGAAATAGGTAAAATGAATTGGTTTGGTAAGATTGATATTGCCTTGGCATGCGCACATACATACCTCATACACCATTGGTTCTGTGTAAATGCTGGAGTTTATGTTGCGCTGCTTCTTTATTTCTCAGTCAACACATACAGGACGTGCGGATTTGCACGTTTCTATTAAGCATACGTATAGCTAGTAATGTGTTATTGTATCACATGCGTACATGCTTTGATTATGTTGACTGGTAGCCCTGGGAATCACCCAGACAAGTAGGAGACTGTGAGATGTGAATGGAATAGAGAAAGGACGGAGATTGAACATTTTGGTGGATGCAGTGGATGCAACACCACTGGACAACGATTTTGCACGACACAATGCAGGAATATCGCAGAATTCAATTTGAACCTCAGGTTGAATCTGTCCAGACGTTCTATTGAAATCGGACGATCAAAGATTGTCTCGGAAGTCCCATCCGGACGTTGTCGGTACATTGTGAAAGTCATAGAGCAAAAGACCCCTTTTGCCTAAGATTTTAGGTGGGGTGTTAGGGATTTTGTGATGCGTACATGATCAGTTGAGGTGAACTGTTCACTAGTTGAAAACGACTCAACTCCGTTTACTGTTGCGATTTGGAATCAAAAAGGGCTGCGCCGTTTGTCACCATCGAACCCTCATAAACTCAAATACCGAGTTCCGGAGACGGGTTCGGGGCTTTGGGGGTTTTCTACGACCCATTTGTTCAAAGCATGTCTGAAACCCAGCACTCGCATTTCATGTGCCTGGGTGACTCACATTTGGCACTGGACAGTCCCTGAAGCTCCCGTTGGACCACGGCCGATGCGCTCGGTGTTGGGACGCCTCGGTGGTTGGGGACGCGCTGCCATCAGGCCGGGGTGCAATCGTTAGACCCCAGCCATCACGATGTGAAGCTCAACGTTGGGCGGCTCAGAGGGCGTTTTTAGATGCTGGAAGGAAGACCGGAAGAGTGTGGTTCATGGTTTTTAGTGGGGTTCATGGTTTTTTCACGATTGCAGTTGGGAAAGTGCCCAAGTGTTCAAGGTTCGTTTAATTTGAGGCTAGGTTTTCTTTGGATTGTGGTGACTACATCATGGACAATAAATGGACTACGGAAATATATGACCATAAGCAAGACCACGGTTCAAAGAAGATTGACTGGAAAAGAGGTCTGAAGATCTTGGATCCCTGCGATTTGCCGCTTTTGCCGGAATTGCCTTGAAAGGATGGGCGACTGTTGAATGATGCAAAAACCATCAAAAAACGATTCCTCCAAACCGCCTGGCCGCACAGCATTGAATGATCCGGGAAGGGCAGCTATTCTCCAGAGGAAGGAATGCCTATTTTTGTTGCACGGCCGTGGCAAAGACATCTCACCTGAACACCACCAACATACGCGCATGTCAGAGAACCGCATCTCCTGCACTTTCAAACCGCCTCGCCGTCGTTTTCTTCGCGCAAGACGTTTCTCCCAACGACGCACGCAGAGCTGTTCACCTTTGAAGGTCCGACTCCCTTGACCGAAGTTGAGAGGAAAGACACACCCAGTCCCGAGCAGAAACCCAAGCAGAAAATGTCCCCCAACATGTCCCAAGCCCTTGTGATGGAATGGATCTCAATTGCCATAGTGGGTTGAAAAACCGTGGTCCCACAATCAAATGAGTGTTTTTCTCGCAGAAAAAGAACGATTTCACCACGTCCCTGAGGGTCCCTTGGAGTGGAGAGAGGTCAACTCCCTTGACGGCTGTCTCAATTGGGCCACTGATTCCTCACTCTCACTTGGAACTGTTTGGACAGCCTGCACTGTCGCCGATGTGCGTTTGGTTGTTGGATGACTTGCACATGGTTTGGGGCTGCATTGACCTTGCAAAACCCTGTTGCACACATACGTGATTGATTCCAAGCAACAAACTGTGCAATGTTTTTGGCATGTGGAATCGATCGTGCTGGGCCGAGTCATTGATCACACAGCGGGAAAACCAGGTCTGGGCCGAATTCAACAACGGCGTTGCTGCCGCGTTGCAGGCAGAACTTGCTCTGGGGAGGGGGGTTCTTCGTTTGACGACAGGATGAAGAGACTCGTTTGCCCAGGATTTCGCCATGAAGAGACTCGTTGCTTGGAGGAGTCAGGCTTTGACCTATATACATCAAGGGTTCGATCGGAGGACTCGGTATTTCAAATCCCCCAGTCTTGGCAATAAACTTTAGGAGTAAATGTCCTTTGGGGATTTGGGCCCAAAAGGGGCTAGAACCAATAATATGGTTTCTTTTTAAGTTCAACAGTCTCAAGCACTACTGAAAGCGAACGAAATGACTTGTCACCTAAGGGTTGATCCCAATGATGTTTGATGTCTAAACAATAACCTTTTGGCTCATACCATGTCAACCATCAGTGCATCTCCTGATATCCTTAATGAGACACCCGCGGGTAGCGGAAACGACTCACAAGGAACGAGTTGCCAAGGTCCACGCCAGACGCACCCGCCGACGCCAGGTCGCCGCCTCCAGCGACGTCTCGCGCGGCTGGATCGCTCACCACAGGCCGAAGTGGAGCGGGGCCCGGGGGGCAAAGTGGGGGGGGCTCGTTGGCCTCCAAAAATGCAAGATGACCAGGATCCCCTGATAGAGGAAAAGGGTCTTCCAGGGGCTTACTGTCCATGATCCATGATGGTTTCAGCCAATGTGTAGCCAATCTGTAGCCGAAAAAGTTGACATCACAAATCCTCCCCGCAGCTGTGAGGGACATTTGGAAGAGTACCAAAAAGTGGCCAAGTACTTGGGAAGCAACCACACACTATGAGTTGAAGAAGTGCCACAAAAAAGGAAAGCGCGTCCGCTACTTCCCTCAAAATTACGTAAAGACGAAGACTCAGATAGGCAGATAGAAGTGATAGAAGCGTCAAAGGTCACAAGCTATGACAGTTGTTGTATGTGTTTTTCCACGCATCCCATCGCCACACGATTCATAAATCTATTGTGGATGACGCGTTGCCAGGCTCCCGGACTCAGGGTTTTCTTCAGTTGTTCCACCACGTCTCAGTGCCCGAAAAACCACTCTTTCGTTGGTTTTTGGTGCCCTCTGACACACTATCAGTTAACATGAAATTGGAAAATGATCCCTTGCAAAAAAGACTACTTTACTCGACCAACAACAAAGGGGGGTCCACTTCCATGTTATTGAGTCAGAGTGTACCTCGATTCAACATACAGAAGCCACCTGGAGCCTTTGTGTCGTTCCTAAGATCCTAAGGTGGAATGGTGAAGTTGCTGGTGAAAACCAATCACCCTGACTCCTGAAGGGGCTTTAAGGTTTAGGGTGTGAAAAAGGGAGACGTCCCGGTGTGGGTTCGTCAAGAGGCCAAGAACACATAGGAAAGTATTGAAATAAGGAGACCCTTAAAGACCCCTGGTAAAACTTTCAGACCCGAACAATCAATGGGTTTTGGTCTATTTCCCTTCTTCCAGGGAGTTTTTGCGAGGTCTTCGTATTTCAATAAAACGCCCAGATATGGAATAGATTTGAATCTACCCCATGAGTGTTTGGCCGAAATCGTGGCCTTTTGTGCCGCGGAAGCGAAGCAGAGGCTACCCTGCTTCGCTAGTCTATTTCAAAGCGGAAATGGTTGTATGGTTGTTGAGTGAGGCGACGATTTCATTGGCCTTTCGTGGGGCCCCAGGATATTGTGTTTGGTTGCGACATGTGGCGATGATATTGATGTTTCCTGTTGAGTGTTGCTGGAACACAGGAACTCAACATGTCAACATGTCCACTTCACATTAATTGTCTTTTCGATTTCACTGGCGGGCAAAATCCAAACTGATCCGACCCATGATCGCTAAGTCAGCTGGGTTGAGAGGCTGAGTATCCAGGCTTCCTCGTACTTTGGCTCCAAGCTGTAGTCGGACTGACCATCGACTTGACATCATCGCAGCAAGGAAGAACTGCAAAGAAGTTCCATGGAGCTCGGACAAGCTTTGATCTCAGACCGCTCAGTTTGTGGACATCTATTCACCTGCTCAAAGCGCATACGAAATGACTCTCTGGTGGGTCACCCAGAGAAGCGATACTGGCAGACCCTGCGCCATGATTTGAAAAGATTTCCACCACAAACGCCTGCGACTTCGGCGTTGGAAACTCGGATCGCGACTCGAAGCGACTAGAGCGAAGCGACCTGCATGCGCGAACCTCACCATCCGAGCATGGGAAGACCCCCAGACAGCAGGGCCCGGCTCGTCTCACTTGTACTGAACCCATCACCCCGATGTTCCTCCGACCGAGTGCGAAGTCGAGCGGGAAGTCGAGCGGCGCCACGAGCGGTGCCATGGAGCCCTGTCGCTATCCGGAGAATCCCAAGGAGGAGGCAGGTTAGGGCCGGCATGGACGTCGTTTCAAGATGAGAAGAGGCAAACAAAGCAACTAGCCTATCAATTAGAAAGGGTGCTCAGCTTCATAAGCTTGACTGGGAGTTCTGTTAGGTGAACAGAAATCCCGAAGTACGGAAAATGCGTTTTGGCCCAGTGTTCCGCTGATTTCACTGATTGCCAGGTAATCTATGACCCCTACACACACGCTGCCAGCCAGTCGAGCAGGATGATGATTTTGTGACTTGGATGGGTCCGGGAAAACACGGTTTTCGACCCTTGTTCCCTATTGGGGTGTTGTTGTGTTTGTTGCTTGCTCCCTATGGGGTGTTGTTGCTTTTTGCTTGATCCCTATGATTCCTGGCCCAGGCCTTGATCGTGCGTGGGCCTTGAACAAACATGGTTCACTCGAAAACCAGGTCAACCTGGTCTTGCAAGGCTTAGAACCACAGCAGCTAAATCCTCGGTCGCACCCGGGCAAAAGTGTAGCAACCAGAATCGCATCTAGCCAGAAGGCGAAGCACATTGAACTGAAGCGATTCTTCAGTCAACAAACAACTGGTGCTCAATGTGCACATGACAATTCACAAGATACCGGCACGGCCGGACAACATGTCCGACTATCTCAAAAGCGTGTTCGACGCATGGAGACGCCGCAAGAGGGACGAGAGCAGAACCGCACCCGTGCATGCACCATGCACGCGGACCACGGCACATCATGCACGCTGTTCTCGCCATGGAGCCCTTCGCTGTTTCTACGCTTCATGCGTTTGAAGAGACCATCCTATGTTTGCCGAACGGTTTGTTTGTCTAAGACTTATAAGACAACAGAGAAGACTATCGCAAAGCAGGCGATTCAATCAGGTCCTTTTGGCACGACGTGTGTACTATACATCCACAAATCGAGGGACGGTCTGAAGAGACAAGTTGTTTACACCAATGAGTGAGAATCTCACTATGCAATACAAAATGAATGGGTGCTGCGCTCGCCGACAACCAGCTACTCAACCACCTCCGCAGACTCTGCAGACTTGATTTTTACTTGGTTGTTTCTGAGTGGGTGGCACGAGGGAAGGGAATGAGTTGAACAGCATGTTTTGAGTATTGCATACAAACGCTACAACGCCCAAAACAGGTCTAGAACTTTGTACAGTATAGACTCATTCTAGAGTCTAGAACTTGTGCGAACCTGTTCTGAGGGAAGGGAATGAGTTGAACAGTATTCACGCATCTTTTTTCGGAATCTAGACTCTAGATTTTAGCCCCCACCCCAGAGAGTAGAATCTAATTTATTGTTTTTGGGATAAAAAAGTCTTCAATGAGTTGAACCGTAGTCATGATACTTGTAGCACTTGCAGCTCTTTGGACCATTGGTCAGCTCTTTGGACCACACCCCAAAGGGGGTTAAAACACGGACGCGCAGCCAGGTGATCCCGAAGTTTCTCGTTGAGAATCTCTCATTGCCGCAAAAGAAGATCGTAGATCGTGTGTCGTGGCGTGTCGTGAGGTACATCTTGGCTGCCCTCCTCTTGGTCGCAAGCCTTGGGAGTTGGCAAGCCTTGGGCCCCAAAGAGCTTGGGGAGGACGCGAGGGACATGGAGGGACATCGAAATCACCTCGTCGCGTGGAGTGCGAAAAGACCATTGTGGCAACCGGTGTTCGTTCATGACAAGCTGAGGACGTTTGAGAGCCTGTGACTTGTGAGGCATTTTTTACCATCTACAGAGTTTCTCTCTGAGAGTTTGGTTGTTTCGTTCAGTGAGACGTCTATGCTGACCCACATCTGCGATTCAATCCACGAGGTGTGGTCGCCAAATGTAGCCAAGCAAGGAAGCTATTATTTATGAAAGAATCAGGTCATCTCGCACCGTGTCGCGAGAGGAAGTCTTGCCCGACTCGAAGTCATTCGGCTCATTAAACTTGGATGATACTTCGCAGGTTCGCACCACGAAATGTTCAAGAGATGTTCACCAGTGCATCCCTAAGGATGGCTTCTAGCAAGATGTTGGAAGGTCTCCAAAGCAGCACCCCTGGAAGCTGCTGGTAGTGGACTCTTCAGTTGGTTTGGGTCGACGTTTCAGTGGTTCAGGATTTGTTCTGGCCAGGACACCAAAGTCACCCAGGAGCACCAGCGGGTGCGAAAGTTCAAGAGGCCGAGCTGAGTCGAGCTAAAGAGGTTGAAGCGACGAGAGTCGTGGTCTTCGTGGCGGTCGGAAAGGATGAAGTCACGTGAAGGGCGAGGTCACCAATGACGATGTAGGTTTAAGATGGTTTAAGCACTATATATAAAGATGATTTGACGAATCACCAAGCTTTCCGGAGAGCACGGCCAACCTGCACACTGGTAGTGTTCATTCAGAAGTGCTCCTGCAACGGATCTTTCGTATCCTTTCAATCTCCGTGGGTGCAGCAGGAAGACCTGTCCAACAGTCTCCCTTCGGTGCGGTTGTGGATCAAAATACGCCAGATGCTAAGATTGAATGGGGGTTCTGACGATGAGGTTGAGTTTCTTGGCCCTCCGAGCGATCACGGAAGAACTGCCGTCCTCAAGTCTTTTAGGTGCTCAATTGCGGAAGAAGCCGTTCTGAAGTGTTCGGCAATGATCAAGAATCATGATTTCTGCTGAAAGCGTTTGAAGTTATATATACATCTTTGAGGTTTCGATTCCCACCTTTGTCCAGGTCGTGAGGTCCTTGATGGTCCTTGTCAACAGCCTACTGCCTTACAGATTACAATAGGAATATTGTGCGACCAGAGGATTGTCTACTCGATGCACCTCCACGTCTTTGGTAGTAAGTAGTGGTTGTTGCTTTTAGAACAAAATAAGCGACCCTTGTTACTAGTAGGGATGCCAAAAAGCAGCAGGTATTTCTACACCTTCTACTTCCTCCTCAGCAGTGTCGGCTCCCTCCTCGAAGCCTTTGCGGTGACCTTCCTCACCGAGACCACCAACGGACCACTGGTGCTGCTCGCGCGGCTCGTGGATGTTCTGGCCTTGGCACCGATGTTCTCCTGGGCGACCTTGATCTTCGAGTCGCTGCCGCTGGGCGCAGCTCGAGCGAGCGGAGGGACCGTGTGAGGAGGGAGCGGTGGGAGCCGGCGATGGTCGGACGGTGACCTGATGACTTGAAATCCCCAAAAAGGACGGCTTGCTGTCGAAGGATGGCTAGATCCTTCCAGATCGTATGGTTCTTAGCAGAAAAGCTTTGGTAGGAAGACTTACCAGAGTTGGTGGTCCAGAAGTACCACCCAACTCCCAGCCAAGCAAATTGGGCGAGTTGGTGCCTTGATGCTCTACCTTCATGTGGGTGGTCTGTAATCCAGCTATACCACTACAGATTCACAAGGGATTCCTGGAAGTGAAAGTCGAGATCAGGCTTCCTTTCATTAGGAGACCAAAAAAATCAGACGGTACTCTTCATCAAAAAGTGCCCCACAATGGCATACTCCCTGCGATCACAGGATTGGGCCATGCGGGGACTCAGATTGACCACATGATTGGAGGCCATCCACTGAACTTGTGGGGTGATCGCAACACAACTAACCCCACCTGTGCAGCAGTGCCCTACCTTTTTCCGCCCTTGAAGCCGCCTAGGTGGCCATCCAAGTGTTGCCACCATTGGTGGATTGCTCCTGGGCGGCCGAGCGAGCAGAGGGATGTATTCGGGTGGGTGGAAGAGTCAAGGCGGCCCAGACGCCGAGTCAGGGGACCCGTTGAAGAGGCTACACTGCACAGCCATGCAATCAACGAATCCAGAAACATCTCCCTGATACTGGTTGAGGCAGTGTCAGGGATAGTTTGAGATTCGTCGCCAGCGTCAGTCAGACTCATGGCCAAGTTTGAAGCGTTTTGAAGCCGTAGGACCCCGTAGGATGAATCTGAAGCATCACCCCAAACACATAGGTTGAGCTTCCGAAAAGGTCCTGCGACCATGAGGGAAAGGACTGGGATGCATTTGTTCAAGAGTGTGTGATTCGACCGTTCCCAGTTTACTAAAGCGTCACTTCGAAATAGATTGGCGAAAACTACACGGTTTTTGGAACAAGATGAATGAATAGCATGTTATGCATGGTGTGTCTTATTTGCTTCATCCAACTCTATCTGATTCCTGAAGTCTGCATCACGACTGAAACATATTGAAACCACTGAAAGCCAAAAGAATCCATTTCCATCTACCACTCTCAGGGTTTCTGAGTCTGGGGTGTGTTTTAGTAATGCAGTATGGCAGTCGTTTTCAAAGAGAACCATCACTCGTCGTTCGAGAGAGCGATGCTTTGGAAAGGGCCTGCGGATGTGCCACTTCGCCCCATCCACCCACGCCAGTTCCATTGCTTCGCTCGTCTTTCTCCGGGCCGGTCTGGGACGGGCGTAACGGACGTTGAGAACATCCGTTTGTGCGAAGATGCAACACCTAAAACTAGATGGATCTTGTGTAGAATGTCCAACTCCAAGAGACTGAAAACTTTGGTACACTTCTCGACTTGAAATCCCGACGCGCTTCTTTTCCGCTGCTCCCACGACTCTTCGAGTTACGCGGCTTGAGCCAAGATTCGGGCAATCTTGGCGTGTTCGCTCACATGGATAAAGGTGTTCTTGACTGAAGTCAAGAGTGGCCAAAAACATGAACACTATCGTTCAAGTGGGCCTTTGGGATCTTCGTGCTGGCTCACAAGGAACTTCAAGAAGTGACTTTTCAGACCCCCTCACAGCACGACGATCACTAGCTGGAACTCACCAGCATTCGCTTCAGCCACTGTAAACAACTGCCCTTTCAAAGCCTTGCCAGAGACTTTTGCAGCTTGGTCTGCTAAGCCTTCGATGGCTGCCATGCGGACATAGAGAGGTGGAATAGGATCATTAACACGCTCGCTCGGGTTCACGAGCACTTGCTGATGCACCGCGCATTGAAGCTGATTCCAAATTAAACACTGCATTCAAGCTGATTCCAAATTAGACGCTGCACTCAAGCTGATTCCAAATTAGACGCTGCACTCAAGCTGATTCCAAATTAGACGCTGCACTCAAGCTGATTCCAAATTAAACGCTGCACTCTCATTCACTGAATTGTAGCCTCCTCTGCTTTGTAGCTTTCAAGCTCCAACCGAGAAAAGGCTGCCGAAAGTCGCTGATGACTCGAAAACTGAGCAAAAATTCAAAGACTATTTAGGTTTTGGCTTTTCTTTTGCAAAAGGTTCTCTCACAAAAAAATCTCTTGGTGCGCGAAAATTCCCTTAGGGCTTCCTGGAAAATCTCAAAAGAAGTCAAGAGTGCTCTGAAGCACTGCACGGCTCATGTTTGTCGGATACAAACCCTCACTGTGAAGGTTTCGAGAACTCAAAGGAACATGATCACGCTGGCACTTGCATCGAAAACACTGGATCGGATGGGATGACTGCACACGATATGTATGCTTTGCATTATTCTGCTTTGCGGACATGAAATGACATCGGTCAATGAAAACCTTGTATGGACACAACTCTGTGATGAGTGTTTCCACGTTCTCACTCTTCCAATACCGACAAGCCCGCGACAACTCAACACATGCGACATCACACTTTGCAAGGATTCCACGTCCCTGCTCCAGGAGAGCTACAAACTCATCCCAGTACCGCACGAACCTTGGAACGATGTCTTCCTGCTTCAAAAACTGACATGGAGATCCCCCTGTGCAAGGTGGACTGAACCACCCAATGATGAGCAAGCTAGGTATTTCATTTCGAATCCGCTCTAGAAGACCAAGAAGTTCAAAAGCAATTTCTTCCAATGGATTCCTCTTTGTGGACTGGAAAACGAAGATTCTCATGCCCTTGATTGTCTTTTCATGGACAGGTTTGAAACCCTCTTGCGTGCACAAATCCAAAACTAGGACATGGAAATCCCCTTCAACAAGCCGCTCGAATACCGAACACACTTCAAGACACACGTCCCCTGGTGAACTCTGTTCTGGCTGGGAATGAACAGAGTGAACAAAGGTCGGCTCTTGGCGAACAATCGGTCGAACGGACAAAACCTTGTTTCCGACCCCTTTCATTTCCCATTGCCATGTCTCTGGGAGAGTGGCCTCAGTGAACCCCATCATTTCCCGAAACTTCTCAGTCTTTACCTGGTCCAAAATCTTCGTCAAAAGATCTGCAACCATTTCATGCGTTGAAACCCAACTAGGATCAATCACTCCTGCTTGAAAAAGCTTCTGCAAAAATGCCACTGCTATGTTCATATGACGAACCTTTCGGGTCAGGCCGTCACCATTTACTACTGCCAAAGCGGACGACGAATCGGTTCCGAGGCTAAACAGAAGAACTCGTGGCAGTTCCTCAATGTTGCTTTGCAAAAACTCTTCACATGTGATGTTCGAAGGGATGAGGTCACCGATCAAAAACTGAAGCAACCGGGTGATTCCAAGTGTATCTTGGGATGCCTGGGCAAGGGAAATGAGCTCTGCTTCACATGAGGAAAGGGAGGACGACTGCTGCTGCCTCGACACTGCCTTAAGCAGGTTTCCTTTCCAAAAAACCACATAACCTGACACACTTCGGTGTCCCCAAGAGGCATCTGCAAACACACGGATTGCTGGGTCTTCATCTTTCCACTCATACTTTTGCCACAAATGTAAACAACCTTTCACGAATCTCAAGACTTTCTTGAGAGCTTTCTCGTGGCACTGTTGTGGGTGAGCTTGTCCCTGCGCCAACAATGCTGAAAAACGGAGGAGGTCACACCGTGTTTGACAGTACCATGCCAAACGTCCAAGCTCTGATCGAAAAATACTCGCCTTTTCATCATCCAACGCTGGTGAATCTTTCTCACTTTCCAAATCAATGTTCGGCGGAGTCGCTGTCGGTTTGAGATCTTTGACCAATTCGTGCAAATAACTCACGGGAATGCGAACGAAAAGAGAACAACTCGTATCAAAGCGCTCAATCTCTCGTCCCAAAAACATCAACCGCCCGGGTTGATTGGCTGAAATGTGACCGGTGATCTTTACCTTCTCAACTCTGGTTCGCAACATGGACTGCACAAATTCTGCTGCTTTTGGATGTGAACTGACAATGAGGAAGTCATCCACGTAGCAGGCCATCACTAAATCACAGCTGTTTTCACCATCTGTCCAAGTGCCTTTGAACACGCAGGTCTCTGTTTCATGTGGGTAGATGTTATACTCCTTCCCAACACTGCGGACCAAGCCAATCCAGGCACGGGCTCCGATGCGAAGTCCGTTCAAAGCTCTATTCAGCTTCGCAAAGATTGGTTGGTGTCCCGTCGCAGACCAGGACAGATCACCTGGGAGGCGGATGACATACGTTTGTCCCTCAGGGATGGGTGAATGCAAAAAGGCTGTCGAAACATCTATGGTGGAGATGTTCATGCCTGGTTGGGATCCTAGAGAGATAATGGCGCGAATGCTTTCAGCCGATGGTGTTCCACTGGACAGACCCAAGTGGGCTGCTGAACCCCATGCAACCTCCTGCACGACCATTCTCATGCGAACACCCTCAACTAGTCTGGATGAAACATTTTCCGATGATTGAATCATCTTGGGATTCACTACCCAGCGTGTGTTGATGACTTTAACCCCCTCATGAACACAAATGTCTTTTGCTTGTTTCTCAGTCAACAAATCACCAAAATGGACCCTGTTCAGTGCATTCAGCTCGACGATACGACCTGATTTCGTCAGTTCGATATCGAGCGTATGGCGACAGTCTTCAGACAGGACTTGCAGCGGCAAGGCAAGAAACACTTGATGTCCACACAATTCAAAAGGCTCATAAGTCGTTGTCTCTCCCACACGTGGGAGATAGAGTGGCTTCAAACTCAACTGTTCGCTACATCCCAACAAAGACCTTTCAATCTCTGGTTCGTTTGTCCAAGACTTTGAAGTCAGTTTGGAGGTGTCCATGTCATCTGGGTTGGATTCATCAACCTCCATTTCGGATTCCGGACTGTTGGGTGGCAAGCTTGGTGTGTATTCCATGTCTTCCTCAACACGAGGACGCTTACCCTCAGAATTCATGTCTTCACTGACAGGTGGCACAACCGGTGGTTGCTTAAAGTCGAATCGACGACGTCCTGTTGGATGCTCGGAAAACGGTGGCGCAACAGGAATGCTTGGTTCGGCTTTGTCAATCTCAGCTTGTTGTGATTCAACCCAGGTCTTATACCTACGCTTACATTCAGCATTATGCTGTCTCTTCCCAAAACTTTTCTGGCTACATCCATTGCAGCCTGGGGTTCGACCGTGGACCTTGACCCAATCGGCCGGAGGCCCCGAAGGTCGAATCGGAAGGGGCAGAGGTCGTGCATCTTCCAAACGGACTGCAGGTGGTAGTGGACTGACAGGTGCCTGAGTGAGAGCGGGATTCAGCCGAACATCGAACACGATCTTGTTCATCACTCGAACGGTTCTTGCGCGAAACTTTCGAAGCTCGAGGTTCCCATTGGGCATACGACAAAAACCATAGACCATTTGGCCTTGTTCACCACAGGTTCCTCCTATGAAACTTGCCACGATCCAACGACTATCGGCTGGCGTTCGAATCGAATCCGGTGCTTCTGCAAAACACAGGGCTCCAAACACAGTACATGGTGGCTTTGACCTTGCGTGGCCACTCAACAATTCATTGGCTGACTTTTCACCCCCGCGAGGTCCGCGAAAATGGTTCTGAGTCCAGGCTAAATAATTGAGGACTTCACCGATTGAATCGGGGTGAACATCAACTCCAACATTTTGCAGCTCTAAGCGCAAAACAGATAGGTGCTCTTTCATAGCTCTTACGGACTGTTCGGCATGACCTACCGACTCGTGATTCTGGGGCGACGCTTTCTCAACTCTGCAGGCCACGGACAACCGAAGAAGCCGTGCAACAGCTTCCTCCGCATCGCTCTTGACCAAAACGGTCATTCCAACCTGAGATGAGAGGCCAACATATTGGAAAAACTGTTGAACAGAAGCACGAGTGATGGCTTCACTTTTGTGGCATTCAACATACGCCACTGCATGGGAGATGGGCTCAACAAGACACAGGACCTTGATTGACCTTCCGGGAAAACAGGTCAGGTAGGCAAAATCAGCGAACACTTCTAACGATGAACCATCTGGGTGCTTCCTCCTATGGTGGTGAACTCCCCGACTTGCCCTGCATGCATCACATTCAGGGTCATACACGGAATGCCCTTCAAGACGGTGCTTGAACAGCTGCCGGTTCAAACGCTCTTGCAGCCGGTCACGTGGGACATCCATGTCGCCATCATCACACTCCAGAGCTGGGCCGGGCACGGGGTGTCCACCGTCGTCTTCGGCGTACGACTCTAAATGTTCGAAAACAAATAGGGGTATCTTGGACCCATCAAACCCAAATGCAGAATCCCTTGGAATGGAATCAATCCATGAAGACACATCGATGACTTTTGGATCGTGCGTTTCTGACAACGATGACACGGCTTCCAAGAAGCCACAACTGATCTGATGCTTCGCCGAATGCTTCAAGCACGACTTGGCTCGATAGCCTTTGAGCGAATCAACTTCCATAGCATCCGGTGGCCCTGCAAGTGGTGGGCTTACCTCGTTCTTCAAACCTTCACCACCTGAAAACTTATGTTTTCTTGATGGGATGCTCGCAGTCAACCACGGAACATTCCCAAACATGTCAACCCCAAACTGAAAATCACCGTACGAGACCCGACAACCCTCTTCTGTCATCTCGCACTTGAAGCCCTGTCTGCAGACCTGAAACATGGATAGTAAATTGTGCTGGACCTCAGAGACCAAGCACCTGAGTTCGAAAGGCCGTTTCGACGCACGTCCATGCGGCCCATCCTGAACCCAAAAATGCGCTTCAACGATCACTTCAGTAGTGACCACCATTTCTTCACCACTTGCTGTGCTGAAGGTCAACGGTTCATCCAACAAACGACGACGCAAGATCTTGTAAAATTGCAAAAAGGATTTGTTGATGACTGATCGACTTGCACCAGAATCCAACAACCAAAACCCTGCATCTACCATGAGATCCTCGACATCAGATGTCGAGCTGGAAAACTGATTGGGCTCTTTTTCTTCTAATCGAAGAGAAGGCTTCAACGGAACATTGCTTCCTGAAGGCACTGCCGGATCAAAAGATACCGCTCTAGCTGCCGCACTATGAGAGTTAGTCTGCAAACTAGCGGAATGACGATGGTCCAAACCCTCACAAATCGAACTCTGGGGATTCTTGGGCAACCAAACACACAAACGCGACTTGGCATGTCCCTCATCGAGCTCCATCGGATCAATTTCAGACCAGGCCTCATCAAGCTGAGATTCCTGCTCAACATATTCGGCTGCTCGTTTCCCTTTTGGACCCTGGGGTTTACCCTTTTTTCCCTTTCCCTTACGATCTGGAGAGCCTTTGGACGAACTGTCACCCTTTCTGCTATCTTCGGAATGCGTTCGGGACCTCTTACCATCTGACTTTCCATCCTGTTTTCCTTTTCCTTTCTCTTTTCCACCTGAAACATTTGGACCTTTTCCTTTTCCTTTCTGACCATCTGGAAGACGGACTCTGCAATCCCTCGTGATGTGACCTCGTTTGCCACACCGAAAACAAATCACGTCTGACTTATGTCCTTTTCCGGAACCTGCTTGGTATTCATTCAAAGACAAAGGTTCCTTAGACATATCGAAGTGTTGACTGTTCAGGACGGTTTTCTCATAGAAAACACCACAGGCACGCTTCGCTCCGGCATAGGTCTCCGGGGCGTTCAATTGGACATAGAGCTTTGCGTCACCAGTCAAACAACGAATCAACAGTTGGTACAGATCCGAATCTTGTAAACAAATGTCATGGATACCGCTCTTGTCTCCGATGTATGTATCCAGCATCTGGTTGAATCGGAAAACTTCAGCTTCCAACCTGCGAATGTTGTCTTGTAGGTCGCAACTATCCAAAAAGCGAAATTCTAGAACTAAATTCCTGAAATAGATACACTCACTCCGGGTCTTGAGACCCAACTCCAAGCGAAGGCGGCGAATCAACTCATAACCGTTGGGCTGGCCTGAATGCTCTGCTTCGTACAGCCGAATAAGAATATCCCAACGTGAATTGCCTGATGGAGTTCCTGATTGCTTGATCACATGGAAAAGCCTCTGTGAACGCAAGATCTGATCTTGGCTCATCTCTGAATGCAACAAAGGCCGACGAAAACCTAAAGCTTCTTTGACTTCCTCATGATAATTGGGATCGATCAAACTGAGCCAACTCACTATTTCCTCCAAGTACTTACGAAAACCCAAAACTTCGTGGGGTCTTGTGGTCCATTTGGAAGCATCAATGGTTGGGATGGATGGCATCAACTTGTCACTGAGTGATCGATTCGATGACGTCGACTGCGGCGGAATCGGAGTTTGTTGCGTTCGTTGGTTGTTTCCGGTCGAAGTTGATGCAGCTCCAGCAGTGTTTTGTGAACCTGATGTCGAAAAAGCCTGAGATTGTTGAACAAGGTTCAAAAGAATTTGATTCTGCTGCTGCATGGTGTTCATCATTCCGGCTAACTGGCTCAAAAACGAAGGCAAGTCAACCGCTGGAGGAGGAGCTACAGTCGAACTACTTTGGTCTAACCCTGGAGGTGCACTTGGTGGTGAACTTGGGGCACTTCCACCATCCGGTCTAAACGAAGGCGTTTGTTCCGAGCCCTGTCCACGCCCAGTTGCCTGAGAAGCTTCTTCTGGTGTGATATCGAAAAGATGCTGAGCTTCGGCAACTGACACTCCAGAAAACAAAGAGTAGGTTCCTCCAGAGATTGAGTTCCCAGAGTCATCTCCAGTGGCCATGGCGCAAGACTCAAGAGGTAAAGAAGATCCTAGTCAAGTATCCTAGTTGAAACCTTCCCCAAAAGTCCTAGGCCGCCGTAGCGGCTCCGCTACCATGCGAAGATGCAACACCTAAAACTAGATGGATCTTGTGTAGAATGTCCAACTCCAAGAGACTGAAAACTTTGGTACACTTCTCGACTTGAAATCCCGACGCGCTTCTTTTCCGCTGCTCCCACGACTCTTCGAGTTACGCGGCTTGAGCCAAGATTCGGGCAATCTTGGCGTGTTCGCTCACATGGATAAAGGTGTTCTTGACTGAAGTCAAGAGTGGCCAAAAACATGAACACTATCGTTCAAGTGGGCCTTTGGGATCTTCGTGCTGGCTCACAAGGAACTTCAAGAAGTGACTTTTCAGAGTTTGAGATGTCAAAAGAGGGTGTGTTTTTTCCGTGAAGGGAGTTCAGTTCACTGGGGAAAAGCGTGGGAGATTCCGTGAATGGGAATATGTTCAAACGTCAATTCGGTTTGTTCTACACTGAGTCGATGGATCCTTTGTGAACTCTCATCTTTCGTTTTCGCCTTTGGTATGATCAAGCCAACTCAACAAGATGAAGAACACATGAGCTAGCCGAGCAGAGGTACAGTACTACCTCTCACAGGTAGATCCACATTTAAGGTCTACACACTTGCTAATTCTTATGTGTTCTTCATCTTCATTCCAGAACCCTGCAAGTGCACCAAAGCTTGCTCCAAAATGGGAGGACACCTTGAAGAGGAGGTCTCCTATGCGTATCCTTTTTCCCTTGAGGTCTCTATTTTCACCCTCCTCTCCCTCCTCCTCTTCCTGGGCTACGCAACCTCTAGCGACCTGGCTCTCCTCGCCTGCCTCACCGTGGCCGTGCACGGCTACATGGCCATGGCCTGGGCCTGTGGCGCGTGGCGCTGCTGGCGGCGCGAGCTGGACCGGAGGGGGTGAGCCGAAGCTTTTCCGCTGGAGTCCAGAGGGACCCTGTGAGATGGACCTCCAAGGTGTCCTTCCAAGTGGTTTCAATGGACTCTTAATTTCTGGACCTAAAAGAGAATCCTAGGAACATCTTGCAGCCAGGAAGTCTTGGGGTGCCTAGGAACAAGCCTGGCATTGGCAGACATCATCTCTTGTTGGAGTTGTTTGTTTGGCGGAGGATTTGGACCAGGTGACTTGTTTAGAGACCTTGCTCTCACGTGGCAGCTAGATGGACGCTACTCGGGTTGGTGCCGCCCCACAGGAGTGCGAGGGACGTAGCTGGGAGCCTTCTTTTGGCTCACTCCCTCGTTTGACCTCGGTGACCAGGTCCTGTTACCAGGGGAGCTGTTGACCTCTCCAGTGGGTCCAAGTCATCTGGATGGTGCAGAGATGAAGCACTACGTTTCGATGCCCAACGTGACGTTCGTAGCTAGAAGAAGCTACATCGTAGTCATGACCCTTGTTACCAGTAGCGATGCACTAGTTATGTTCGTAGCTTCTAGCTACTAGATATGTTAATTTCTCACCATTACTGTCCGACAGCTTGGGATGACCCACTGAGCTCCATATGTTTCGTTCCTGAGAGGGCTGACACCAAACAGATTCACCGCGTTCCCGGGCAATGGAGACCGCGTGGACCCGCTTTCGGTGGACCCGCCGGACCGGTGCGACCGGTGGACCTGACATGAGCGCGTAGGTGGAGTAGCTGGGGACCCCGACGACCTCCGTTCGTTCGGCACCCAGACTGTGACTCCTGGTACTGAACATGTTGCAGGGTAGATACTGGGTAGCCGAAGTCATGGATGATGATGATGATGATGATGATGATGATGATGGGCGGCTGTGGTTCCTGATGTCGTGCTGCCGCAACAACCCATCGTTTGCGTGGTGGGTTCCCAGCAGGGTGGGGGCGATACTGCATGGATCGTTTGGGCTGTGAACCAGAGGTTCCTGAACTTGTAGTATTGTGAACTCCAGTGTTGGGGTGCAGTAGCTGGACACCACCACTACAAGTTGTAGGTGAGAACTTGAATGGACAGCTGGACAGCCCAAACTTGCAGTCAGAAAAACACAATCTTGGGGAAGTACGACTGGTCGGATAGGTGCCATTGTTGGTCCCAAAAAACACCTCTAGGACACGGCCATTGACAGGGCCCGCCCCGGTCGTCTCGGATCGTTGTTGTTTGGCTCCAAAAGGTCCTAGTAGATGCATTTGCTAGTAATTGCAAGTCTAATTAAACTATTCTTGTTACTACTAGTAAGGCACTTGTTTCTAGTAGCGATGCACTTGTTCCTAGTAGCGTCCTGTCAGCCTGGACCATCGACAGGGTCGATCTCCAGGACGGAAGGACTCACTACCGCATGGTCATCACTTGCTTTGGTGCCTTGCTACTGGTCACGGGCTTCTTATTCCGCTGGGCACTGGAGAAGAGCTGCGGGCCGACGTCGCATGGGAGCCTTGGTGTCACACTCAACTCGGCACGTGGCTTTGGGGGGACGTCCCGCTTGGACCTTTTTGTCGAAACCAACTGCTTTTGGTGCATATACATGGCCTTAAAAATGATTTGTTATGATTTGTTGGTTGGTTTATAAAGTGGATAACCCCCAAGTGAAGAACACAAAAGTAAATGGACCCGGGTGTTTTCCCCAAAAGGACCTCAATTTCTTTCAAATGGTTTGGGTGTTTTTGTTGAGTTTTGACACGTCCTAAGTAGGCCCAGCGCTCCAGGTGTTGAACCACATGTCGTACCGGATTCTCCATATCATTCAATATCATTCATAGCACGTTTATCCCTCCAACCTATATTAGCGATGGCCTCCAACCTAGTAGCGATGGCCTCCAACCTACTAGCGATGGCCTCCACATATTTCATTCATAGCATAGCATGTTTGATGTTCAATAAACTCATTGATGTGGGTCACCGACCAAGACTCGCTGTGCTTTGGGCCCGGCCATAAGCGACCTGCCGTAGGCTCTAACCTGCTCCGAAAAGCAAAGAAAACACTGACATGGTGCTCGCTGTTGAATTGGCCTTGAATGAATGCAAAATAACAGAAGCCTTTGGGTTTGTCCCAGTAAACCTGCAACAGTCAGTAAACAAGAGCATCACGATTTTTAGAGATGTCGGCCCTTTACTAACCATCATCCACTGTTAATTGCTGGTGATAGGATAGACCCAACACAATCCTCTTTCTCCCATCCTTTGAGGATTTGTTATGCTGACTGCCCCTCGGGCCATGGTGGCCTTCACTACATCAGCTGCTTGGCGGGTGGGACCCAGTTGGGTGGATGGACGAGTTTCCGAAGTGTGAGAGTCCAGTGATCTAGAGAACCTTCCAGTAGAACCCGACACGTCCCTGGACCCTGGAAGAAGCCAATGTTTTTGTTTCAAAACCCTTCGATGTGGACTCGCGTTCGTTTCCATGGTCCGTCAGCACTCGCTTCGATGAGTTGAGGGTTTGTCCGTCCACAGAATCGGCGGTTTTTTGTCCGATGGTTTTCCGTGCAAGAAACGATCTCCGCGCGGAAACAAACCAAAAAAGGTATACGGCGAAGAAGGCTTGAAACAAACCATCGGCGGCCCGCGGGAGGTTCCATGCCTTTTCTGGCGTTCGGCTACTTCTGTTTGATGCAGCTCTATGATCCACCCGAATGGCTCCTTCCACCTGGCGCGCTGGAACCGACCGGGTCGTTTGGGTCGCGGCGGCGGTTGGGGGATGGAGTGGGAGAGTTCGGCCAGATTCGGCATTGATGCGAGGATTTGTTGCTTGGTGCCGTTGAACGCCGTTGAACGCCGGAACGCCGTTTCAGCAGTTGGACTCATGCGGGGTGTCGCCTGGTACGACGGTCGCCTGATCATTGATCGCTGGATCAGGGGCGCCTGGTCGCCGAAAAAAAAGAACACATACAATGAGTGTGCTTGGGGGGGAGATGCATGTCTTCTAGGGGGCCTGCCGCAGGCCTGCCCAGATTTTCGTGTTCTGCAAAATATTCAGAAACCCCTTCGCTCAGTACCACGGTGATTGAGGGTCGACAGGGAAACCTGGAACTGTACGCCAGCCCTGGTGGGTTTCACAGGTCCCTGGTCGACTGCCAAAACTGAAGACATGGTTTGTGGCTGAAAACAAACGGCCTTTCTTTCATTTGCAGTGACACCGGCCCAGAGTTTTCGGAGCGTATTCTGCAGGGAGTTCTTTTTCTCAAGCTGGCGGTGCGGAGCCTCTTCAGCATTTTGCCCTATTCGCAATTGAGATGATGGTACGCTTTGATCGGGTACGACTGGACAAACTGCGTGGTTGCTTTTAAATTTAGAAACACTCCTATGCCGGTCGCGTCTTTTCCTTTGCCTGTCCATGGATTGGAAACTGGTATTTGTAGAACCCCGATTGCAAATTCCATGTTTGCCTTCCCAGAAACAAGTCCTCTCCTGCCGTTTTCCAGCCGTTTCTCCACTGCGCAGGCTCCGTGGCTGTTGAGGAGCTACATCTTGCGCATTCCTCTCCTGCAGAGATCATCGGTGGGACATCCTGCTAGCCCCAAGGTCCTTCCCCTTGCGGAGACTCGTTGAGGATGGCAGTTCTGAAGAAGTCAAACTTGAGGTCAGCTGTCAGCTGGGCGCGTCAGCACGCAGCGGATCTCTTTTGTGTTTTTTTGCGGCGGATTTCTGTTGGGATTTCCGCCCCACTTCGTCCCCTCTGAATCCCTGGCCGGGTCAAAACAACTTGGCACAGTGAAGCTGTGGCAAAATGTACAGGGACTCCATCGGGCACTGTGGGCTGCTTCCAGTGCGAGAGATCAATGGGTGGGTGCCAAACTGGTTTGTCCAACTCAGCGTGGATCATTTTCACTGCCGACGATTTTATCCCGCAACGAGTCGTGAACAAGGGTTTGTGCAAGACCGAGTCCGGGATTTCAGAAAACAGTAACTGAACGACCATAGTGGTGCTCCAGGGTGCACGTCTTCCAGGATGCGAGTTTTCCAGGCATGCTCTGGTTTTGCTTCCGTCCATCAACTTCTTCATGGCACGGGTGTCGTCCACATTCTGATATGCAACCAACCTGACTTTTCCACCCAAAAACTGGAAGCAACTCATACTCCATATGGCCCATGGCCGTGGGTGGGGCTTTGTGAGGTCCCGTTGGCCGGATCAAGGCTCGTGCGGTTCGGCATGAAAAGGGCGTTCAGGGCGAAGAGGTTCCACGGGCACACACTGCTGGGTAAAGCGGACATCGTGCACTTAGTTGGATGGCATTTGCGGCATGGTCCTCTTAGAAATATCCGTTTTCCAATTTTGGGTCAGCCAACGAATTTTGGGTTGCTGGGGTCTACAGTCCAAAGTTGGTAAAGTTTCTTCCTGGTGCCTGGTGCATTGTTCATCATGTTTCTCTTCTTTGCCAACGAATTGCCATGCGAATGGAAGGGGCTTCTCCGCAGTTTGGTGGTTTCATGTTCCTTTCGATTCCTCGAAGTTTGATGCGTTTTCTTCCACGGAATTCTCTCACCCATTTGGTCGACCCTTTTCGGCCCCTTTTTCGGTGCCATCGGAGCTACAGATGGTTTGGCGAGCCCCCAAGGACGAGCGGGCTCGCGCGTTTGCTCAATCGGCTCGAGCTGGCGTCAATTCCATGGCCAGGAACAGTTAGTCAAAGATAAAGGATTCCCTGCAGCTTTTTTTCAGATTTGAGCCGTTGGTCGATTTGTCGACCATCATTCTGAGTCTGCAGAGTCCCAACAAGTCCTACAGCAAAGCATGTCCTTCCAATCCTGTCACAGGGTCCATTTTGAAGGGAGCTGTCCGAACAAGATGGTTGCTTTGATGGTTGGCAGACTTAGCTGGGCTGGACCACATTACAGCCGGCATGACTGCAGACTTTACGGCTCCCAGAATGGGTTGTTACATGTCATCAGGATGTGACACAGGCTCGAGAGTAGAAACAATTGGAGTTCATGTGTGGTTCTCCTGGCATATGTTGTACTACCTTAACGTAGAAAAGTCATCCACTAGGAGGGATGAGATGCGTGTTGTCCCACGTAAAATACCAATAAATACAAGATCCTGTATATGGCAGATCAGATATCATGTCGTGTGGTTTCAATATAGGAGCCCTAGTAGTGTCCTTGCTCCTTGTAGCGATGCCAGGAGCCCCTAGTAGCTTCTTGTTCCTAGTAGTAAGGCCAAGAGCCCCTAGTAGCGTCCTTGCACCTGTCATGGTTTGATGCCAATGTCTCGAAGATCTTTCGGGTGGGGTCACAACACTCGACACAGAAGAGAAGAACCAAAAAGCTTTTGGGGTCACGCTTTGACAGAAACCCTGTGGTCGGTGTGACATGCTTCACTCTACTTGGAGAATCATCCCATGGTAGGCACGTTGGTTTACTTTCGAGGAATTTGGGACAAACTCCTCGAAAGTGGAGGTGATTCAGATCTTGAAGTATCTAATTCGTTTGCTGATATAGGGTCAATCACCCAATACCTTTTAAGGAAGATCGATCAGCCAAAGACCTTCTTGGCCCAACACATCCACCGACCTTGGGCTCGTTCCGTCGTGCCATGGAGCCCTGCTATGTTGATCTTGGAAGAGAGGCGGGGTGGAGGGGGGGGCGTAACAGCCCGTGGGTTGGTGGGTCAGTGATAGAAATGGCTGGATCATAGCGAGCTATTAGCCCCGGCTAGCACGTAGGTTGGAGGCCATCGCCTGTAGGTTGGTGTAACTTAGGCGGGATTAGGATCCTGAAAAGCTTCGAGCATGACAGTTTGGGCAGACAGCGATGGGCAGGACGAATCGATTGCCGCAGGCACGGGTGAAATAAATAGGAGGTATAGGGAGTATTGTTCATGCAGGGTCAAGGTCTTTGTTGAAGTAAGAGCCGGGTTGTCTCGAAAAGACCTGCTGCGACCGCATGGAACGACTAACATAGGATGAGGGGTCATGAAGAAGCATGAAGTTTAACGTCAGACGGAAAATACCTGTAGAGGATGGTCATGCTTCTACCTTCGTTTGTCACACATCCCCATAGTATGTTTCTAGCATCATCGTCATCATCATGATCAGTGACGTTTAGAAAACCGAGGGGGGCACCCACCAAGCCTCCAACGATTCTAGCCAACCAGCTTAGCACAAGATTTCTACAGCTGTTGGTCACTCCCCTTCCTGACCGGATCGTCATCCAAGTTGGACAGTACTGGTGAAAGGATTGCATGGGATATCAAAAAAAGGCCAACTTGGGTTTGTTCGGTCCCTGTCGGCGTGTCCCATCTTTCAGAATCCACAAACGTGTTGACCGGGAGAAGAGAAGAACAACAGGCGACTGACCACAAGCGATTCATAGCGTTTTTCTGAATTCAAGTCTTGAATTCTTCGTGTCTTCACCTGTCGGATCTGTTTGATGTTAGAACCGCACCCGCTCCATGTGGAGCGAAGTGAAGAGAGGTGCGTGTCCAGCTGGACCCCTACACGCACAGTGCCAGTGAGACAACACGGATGGGCATCCTCTACGCCATGGGCAGTCTCTCGGCAGGGGGGAAGCAGGGGATGTACGAGGAGTGAAGTTGTTCAGCGGACTTTGCGGAGTCTCTTGATCAAAGATGAGACGATGCTGAAAACAAGGCTATGCTCAGGATTCCAACGGCGAACCAATTTCGATCACCATGTTTTTGACAAGTGGCCATACGAAGGATTTGAGCCCAAAACTCTTTGAGGCTGTGTATGTCTAGTTGATCGCTTGGGGCACCTAATCAATCCAATGGCTTCGATCTAGATGTGCCAACCGTGGGGATGTTCTCCACCACAGCTGCGAGCAGCGTTTTCCACACACCGCGTCGCACGGCTGTCGCACGGCTGTCGCACGGCTGTCGCACGGCTGTCGAGGTCTTATGCTCCTCATCAGCCTAGCGTGCTGGATGCTACTGGGTCCGCAAAAGTGGCACAAGGCACGACGAGAGTCCTGCGCGCCTTCCGCGCTGTGGGCTGAGAGTCCTGTGTAAAAAGGTGGCCTTCCAGTTGGCTATGGGGTGGTTTATCTTTTGATGAACGGGCGTTCTCATGTGCTAAGTGCTGTGAGTTATAGCGGTGAAAGCCATGAAAGTCCATTTCAGTGGTTGATTTTGTGCGACCATTGCTGCCTTCAACTCTTGAAACTTGGACCTCTACAGCGGACCCACCTGTCAAACTCGACACAGCGGATGCGTTGTCCTTCCGAGGGGCCGGGAAGGACCTCCAATTCCAACCGGGTGCGAAACGTCACTTGAGCCAACGCCCAGGGAAACATGGAAACCCTTCGGGCCGAGATCCGCCAGGTGGACGCTCGGATCCTGCGGTTCCAGAAGTCCCTCAGCGGAGCGCTTCGCGTTGAAGCGGGGGGGGGCACCGCTACGGCGGAACAGCTCGGTGGAGGGGGTCCTTTTTTCCGAGTAGCGATGGCCTCCAACATGGCCTCCGCCTAGCGAGGCCACCGGGTCCTGGTCGCCACGGATCTTCTTTGGAGTTGGCGAACGCGCGGAAGAAACGGTGTCCTCTGGTCTTTCTTCGTCTTTTCTTCTGTTACTACTAGTAAGGCACTTGTTTCTAATAGCTTCTTGTTCCTACTAGTAAGGCACTTGTTACTAGTAGTGATGCACTTGTTCCTAGTAGCTTCCTCTCGGGAAGTCCCAAAAGACACGCCCTTTTTGGAGTGAAAGGCGAAAGAAAGGATGTGTCGCGAGGCGAGGCAATTGATCCCGAGGCTTGAAAGAAGGCATCTCACTGGTGGAATCTACGAAAAGAGACCCCAAGGGTTGATTAGATTGAAAGGACTGGATCTCCAAAAGGATCCTGCTGAAAAAATACAGCTCACTTCTGGCGGGTTCAGCAGCAGTCAAGGTATAGCTACACCCTCTATTGGGCGGTTTCAGTCACCTCGTCTTCGCTTTGGCCTTGACCATTTTCACCGCCAGCGACAACAGCGCTCTCGTCTTGGCCGCACGAGCGCTCTACACGCTCTCGCTGGCGCCCATGTTCGCCTGGGCGACGCTCATGGGCGAGTCCCTGCCACTTGGCGAGCCGAGTCGTGAAAGGGTGTTGGACCGCAAAACACCGGAATTATCCGAAAAGGATGGTACCTCACAGGTGAAACGATTCTCAGTGAAACGATTCCCAAGGAACAGTTTGGGATTGCACCAGGTTATGTTGTTGGTCGAGGAATCATCCCAAGGACCCGTGTTTTAGCTCGCAGTCACCCACTGTCTGTGGGGCTTCAGGGACACCTACATGTTGGGTTCATGTTGAGATGTGAACCAGTACTTTAGGTGAAAGGGGTTCTTGACCATGGCCACAAAGGAGAGCACTGGCCAACATCTATTGAGCTTAAAATAGATGAATCAGCAACTGCACCCATTCTTGCGTAAATGAAGGACAGTTCGACGGCACATCCTCTACAAGGATTGCTCTCCTCCACGTCCCTGCGATGGATCAGTAATCCACGGCAGGTCGAAGCCGAAGAGGCATCATGATGCGAGTTTGATGTTTCCAAGAACAACCTCATGAAACTCCTGGTGGTATCTCTTAAAACCTGAGAGTTTGGTCTGACTGCTTTGCCGCCTTGTGGAACTGTTAGGTAGTGAACTAGGTCCCCTCATGAAAAAACGATCTCATCCATTCTGATCCAAGGTATCCATGCAGCTGCTGGCGGCTTTGGTGGATTGTCACACGGCCAGATCCACCGCACAAGAACGTAGTCAAGAACAGCACCGTCTCGCGCGACCAGATTTGTCCAAATGTCCAAACACCCCAGCGAGCACCTCAATAACCAAGACCGCAAGAACCCCTAGTGTGACTACAAAGTTTAAGAGAAAAAGGCTGGGGTATCAAAAATGAATGCTGGGGTGTCAAGAAAGTGGGAAGAACTCACGGGCGTCACAAAAGACTGGGCTGGTCAAAAAAGACGGGAGGTCAATCAAAGGGTTGTTGGTGAAAAGGTAGGCCCTATAGATCATATGAAGGGATACCCTTTGGCAAGGATTCATGTGGTGCTGTGGGTCAATGGGCCCAAAGGATCAGTGAATGGTCATGGTGCTGGGGGACCTTGCTCGACCACAGACGTCCCGTCGACGACCAATCCTACCTTTTGCTCAACATTTGGACCCAGGTCTCCGCGATCTCATGTTGGGAGAAGATGAGAAGATGTCCGCGGACCCAACATGGACATCTTTGGGTCTCTTTGTAAACGGACCGTGACAGGGTCTTTGGGTCTCTCCCTGATGAGAAGATGAGAAGATGAGAAACAGATAGTCTCTTTGTAAAGAGACCTTCCCTGACTGAGCCTCGATTACATCCGGTCTTTCGTGGCCGGTTGCGGGAGCCCCGTTGTTCCCCCATGTGTCTTGTGGCTGCCGGCCCGCTTGGCTGTTGAGGGCCCAACAAAGATCACAGACCATTTGAACCGCACAAAACGACAGAAAAGGCGACTTAAACTTGAAGATCCGCAAAGAGGTCACTTTTGAAGAACCAGTTGTTTGCAAATTAGTTGGGAACTGAGGCACGAGAATACATGTAATCAATGTTGTTCCAACAAACTCAATCATATGGATACCTAGACCATCCAATGTTCATTTCACCCACTTGTCTTCAACCAGTTCAACCACACCTGCGACGGCCGACGTTCTTTATTTCCCTAGGTCGCCATGTTCACCGTGAGCTCCATCACCACGGTGTTGGTGTGCTACATATGGTCCGCTGAGTTCATTGCCGCCACCGGTTTCTCTTGCTTCGCACATGGCTACACCGCTTGGTGGTGGGGGCTGGGCGCCTGTGTTGCACGCAAGCAGCTTGAGACTCAGCTCCAATTTGGCCAGGAAGTTTCAAGAGAGTTGAAGACATGCGTCGCTTGCGTCGCCTTGTTTTGCACAAGAGCGGCTCAGTGTGTGCAGGGTCGCTTGTCGCTTGCTTGGAGAGCGCCTCAGCATGGCCCTTGGAAGGGAAATTCATGGCCCTTGGAAGGGTTTTTAAGCCACCTGAAAATCGATGGACATTCGCAAGTGGTTCTGAGAGCGACCTGGAAATCAATCTCCCACACTCAGAAGGCAGCCCGAACAGATCAGGGATGGAGGCGCCTAGTCACTCTAGGTTGTGCAACGATCGGTTGACGTCTGACCATTGAATCTGCTCCAAAATGAGTTGTTCAAAATGAGTTGCATCAGGGGCATCCTGAACACGGGTTTCATTTAATTAAACAGAGGTGCTGCAGGTCCTGTTTGATTCGCATGAACTAGTTCAATTAATTACGCAGCCACCGGTGGCGATAGATAGCTGCCAAACATCACAGCTGGGGATGCCTTTTCTTCCGCATGGAGCATCAAAATGCACAGCTTATGTGGTTGTGTTTGTATATAGGGAGGCTCATTGACCGATGGCTGGGTAGGCTGTCCGATGTTCCCAACCGAACGGGTTTCCTATCGGGAGGGGGCGATGTTGAGCTACACACCCTTCGCTTACCCTATAGATTTGATTCTTGAGGGTAAGCAAGGAGGCCAGTAGTTTCCCGCACTATCCCATATGGCCGTCAGGCTGTTGGTCCAAACCCGAAGCCCGGCCCGACCTGCTGGCCCGTCCGTTCTCGCTGGTCGAACCGGTCGATGTGGTGGTGCGAAGACGCCATATCTCCACCTGATGAATCAACAAGCATGCTTGTCACTGGGTTGAGAGGCAAATGAAGGCCGCAAGTTCGCCCGGTTTCAGGAGGCCTTAAGCCTTGCATGAAGTGATCTGAGAACCCTCAACTTGCCTCAAGTCTTAATCTTCAACGCAAGCAGTATAAGTTAGTTTCAGAAAGAAAAATACTAAGAACCAAATGAATAGTGTCAGGGCTCTGCTGCATCCTGGGTGGTAGCTGCTTAAGCTTACTAACTACCTCGTATTACTAGCTACTTGAGCTCACTATATGGCCTAACACACACCCCATGTGAGGATTTTGCAACAACTTGGCCTCCATGCTCAGCTGTTTGGGCGCTCTCGTGATCCTCCTCGGTCGAGTGGTCTTTGCGCTGCTGGAGCCCACCTGCGGGCCGGAAGGTCATCGGGTGTGCTATGAGGACTGCCCCATGAGTGGTGGTGCTGTGGGGCTTCATGACATCTGCCACTCGTCATCGAAGATGAAACATAGAGGGACTATACAGGTGAAGTTGTTTAATGACTAAGAGGTGTGAGTTCATGGTGCTGTGGGAGTTCATGATATCAGCCACTCGTCCGAATATTCGTGGAAGATGGGACTATGTCGGATGACCGAGAACCATGCACGATGAACTGTCCAATTGACTTGCTCCAAAAATATGCATGATGGTTGGAGGGTCATCATTTCGCTTGAAGGTCGGCTGCTTCAACAATCATGTTCGATTACGGTTGCAAAGAGTCAGAAGAACGTCGTAGATGTGCTCCGCACAGAGGTTCAGATCTCACTGACTCATAGTTCAAGGCAGCCCCATGATCGGAGGTCAACTGGATCAAGGGGTCAATTCCAGTCATATCTCTCACACAGCTTCCACCGAAAACGCCGTGGTCGTTCGCATAGCGGCAGCGAACGAGGTGACTTTGGGATCACAACCGCGGGCTACGTCTTGCTGTGTTTAGGTCAACTGAGAGATCCTCAGTACTGGCTGCAGGTGCCTCGTGCTCTCCAAAGAGAGGAAGAGGTGGAGGACATCGCAGCTCACAAGAGTGAAGCTGGTTCAGCAGAGCAGGTGGTGATGCCGGAGCAGGTGGGGAGAACTTAAACGATGTGGACCCTGCTTCTTCAGAAGGAGAAGGGTGGAAGAAAACGGAAGAGAATCAGCCCAGTGAAAATAGATGAACGATGATGTACACTTAATTGTATAATATTCAGCTTGTCAGCTTCTTTTGAACTGAAGGATTGAAAACCATGCCAAAAGACATCTCATATGATTCGATCCGGAAGTCTCCGGCTCAAGACCGTTCCAAACACCCCACCAACAACCAACAATGACTGCCAACCAACCCTTTTCTTTGCGAATTGGTCGCAAACCAACGTAGCTGTTTGACAAGTGTTAGTTTGTTCTTCCCTGTCTGCAAAACCAACAACAACATATCGAAAACGTCACTTCCCCCCACCGCCGACTCAACAGCCGTTTTCGGCATCGTCGGCGCCTGCCAAGCCGGCCAAGCCGGACGCACGGACATGGCAACGGCCTGTTGCCCATGTGGATGTGGCAGCAGCCTGGCATGGAGACCCCTTTGCCACCTCCTTGTCTTCCCTTATTGAAAGAAAAGGGAAACATGTAAGCAAGATTTGGGTTGAAAGAGAGCGTTCTCTTGGAACAGTCGCGTTCCAGTGGGAATAAAAGAACCTCCGTGGGACCGCCATGCAGCCATGCATGTTTCCTTTGAGCCAGGGCAATATCGCAGCAAGTGGGACCGCCATCGGCTGGAATCGGTTGAAAGTGTCGGGACCCCTTTCGCGCATTCGAGATGAGAAGGTCCCAGTAGATGTAGGTCGCACGAACAGAACGCTGTATGTAGGCCGAGCATTGAAGCTGAACAGAAGACCCGTCATTGGACAAGCATTGCTGAACAAGCCCTGTGTGTAAAGGAAGAAGAATTCTTTAAGGGCCATGTTCCACTTTCGTGATTCTTTAAGGGAGGGTCTCTTGCCATTCTGAGAAGAAACCAGTAAAAACTCGGCATAGCTGTCGCGGCCATGGCTGTGTGTGTGCGCGTCTGTGTTGAAGCAGAGAGAAGCAGCAAAGCTTTATGCAGATGCATCTGGCCGAAGAGCGGCCGTGAATGGTGTGTGCTGTGGATCAAAGTGGCACGGAGAGCCGACCTTCAAGGGCCCCAGAAGAAGGCGTTTTCGGTGGAGGTGGTGATGCGACACCTCAAACGTACGATCTCCGAATTCCATCAAGTTCAGTCTCGTGGCAAGAATTATAATTAGTAATATATATATATTTTTTAATTAGATCCCAGCTTAGGGAATGAAGGAACAACCCCCAGAATAAAGTTTGGTGAGAGAGAATTGTAAACTGAAACTCATTGAATATTCATTCTCTCTCATTCTCTGGTAGCGCGTTTCGGGGCGATGCATTTCTGTTTGTGTTGCTTTGTCCACCGACTTCGAACTGTGGAAAATCCAGGTCTGGTCATAACACAAGCTGCAATTGGGAAGGGAGCGGGAGCCGGAGGAGCCTGGCTGTGCCACGGCGGGGTTCTTCAGCACGGCATGACGACCGGACCTGGGCCGGACCTGCGGCCCGAGATCTCGAGCTTTCCGGTTGCAACGATTTGAAGATGAGTTCCCTTAAATAGTCCAAAGACCCGGTATACGACCTGTTCTTTTACATCCTTCAGGTCCTTGAGTGATGGTTTTGGCATGACCAACTGCAGTACAGCTCATTGACCCGTGGGGCTTGTTATAGTTGTGTCCAAATCCCCCACCGAAACCGCAGGCGACGACGTTCTTCGGTTCGACACCGACACCGCAGGTCAGCCTCTACACCAGCTGCTCGGTGTTGATTTGGGGCGGGGTCGTCCGGTCGTCCAACGGAACCCGTTGTGGAAGACCGTGGGCGAGGCGACCGGGTTCGTTTGGTGTTCAGCGCCAACGATGCGAACGGGAGCGGGACCCATGGCCGGGACGTGCTATTGGCGCCGGGACGTGCTATTGGTCCGTGAACCGTTGGAGAGCTCTTTCATGCATCCGAAAAAACCCGTGAGTCTCGTGTTGAAGCCCAACTCAAGAAGAGGGATGTGCTTCGTCTCGTGTTTCGATCCCCGAACCCTTCCCGGCCGTCTTTCCCAGCCGTTCCGTGTGAGGGAAATTGGGACACCAACAGAGGTTGAAGAACCCTATAGGCCATCCTATGGGTCCCCCAGTAGGGTCCTATAAGGTCCTTCAACCTCTGTTGGCAATCTGGTGATATGTTGCAAGGACACTCTTCACTGCTCAGAACATGGGAGAACAGGCTGGAAGACGGCCAACAACAGAAGATCACGCTGGCTCACATGCGCAATGAAGGTATAAATACCATGAAGGCAGAAGGCAGATAGTTTGATGGTTCGGGTGCAAAACCTGACGATTGGTGTTGAAACCTCTCTGAAGAAAGCATACTAGACAAACAGAAATGGAGTTGGACAAATCTCCTCATGTTTTGGCCAATGTGTAAGTCTTCATCCACACCACTTACTCGTAGATCGCCACATACTCAAGCAGTGTGTATAAATCCATGGGAAACCCGAAGTTCGTGGGACTTGGACTTCACCCGGAAGACGGAGCAAGGGACGTGACTTGCTGGTTAGCAAAGGTGTGGAAAGGGATGTCAGTAGCTGCAAAGGAGGAATTGGTCCACACCGAAGTCTCAATGGTGTGTTTATCCGACACTCAACTATATATATCCAAACATGTTATTGAGTAATACTCCAGTATACCGCATGTCCACGCCCGACCTATGCCCAACAGAGGTGAGTCATGTCACAAGGTTTGTCAGCCGACAGAGCACTCAGGGGCCGGACTCGTTTCGAAAGACTTCTGGTCGCCGCTGAGTCCAACACGGCGACCACATCTCCTTGCGTCCTGTCCTTTGACCACGCCAACTCGGTCGGGGTGTTGTTCTCCCCGAACCCCCGAACCCGGAACGCGGGACGCAGACCGTTCGTGAAAACGTACCGTTTTGGACGTGAAGCGCACCGTGCGCGGGGAAGCGATCTGGGGAAGCGATGTGATGCAGATGGTTTTCTTCAGGCCGTTCAGTCCGTCAGATGTTTGGAGTAGATGGCACGGTCAGACTCCAAGTTGGGTGGGGTGGTTCATATGTACACCCCTATTTGTTCAGGACTGAAAAAGGGTGCCAGGTGCCATCTACTCTGAAACCACTGTCTACATGGAATGGTGCCCGGAATCTGGAGGGTTCTTCACCCTTTTCATGTTTCCGATTCGGAGGGCGATCACGATGTGTGGGTGTGTCTTTTTGGGAGCAGCAGGTACCGATCGCCCAGTCTGGTGAGTAGACTGGCGCAGACTCTGTTCCTGAAGAACTTGAGGTCTCCCAGTCGAGTTTCACACTGCCAGGCCACCACGGATGGCCAGGCAAGGTTTCTTCGAAGGAAGGGTGTTTGTTCGAGTGCTGAATTTTCTATGTAGCAGCCCTACATGACTGTGCTCAGGGACATATCTGGGAAGATGGAGGTCTTCTTCAACCGCAGGAATTCATGTTTCCCTGAGAGTCCAAATCACTCATTTCACCCCGAACTGGTAGTGGTGGATTATGACTACCAGGTGGAGTAGTTCATGAGTCATTGGAAGTTCTGGGTTTATAAAGAGGCTTCACATGGCTAGACCTTTGCGCCCGGTCACGTCGGCGACCCTCTCCGTGACGCCGGTCTTCTTCCGTACCGAGGCGGCTCGTCTCTGTGGCGAAAAGGGTACTCCGAGGGTGGGAAAGTGATGGAAACCCTCGTCCATACGGTCACCTTCACGCGGGCTTGGTTGTTTTGTATAGTGGTTTCTTGCGGTGAGCGAACGTGCTGCACAAGGGCACTTGGAAGCCTTGGTGTCCTTGGAAGCCTTGGATTTTTATGAGAGACTGTGCTTTGTTTCTGTCGCCTTTGCGTACCCGCCCGATAGCGCGGGGGGGTTGTTGTTGTTTCAATTGGGGGGCGGTATTGTTATAGCAACAGGGCGGGGGTGTATTGTTGTTGTTTTAATTTGCGGGGCGGGGTGACGGGCCCAGGTTTCACAAGAAATGAAATGATGGGCCCGGGCTTTACAAGAGAAGGCATGATGTGCCCGGGATCAACAAGAAATGAAATGACGAGCCCGGGTTCTACAAGAAATGATAGGACGTCACACCATAGCCCGCTTGCTCGTGCCACATACAGCAAGAAGGTAAACCTTTCGCGTATCAGGGTCGCCTTAGTGACGGCAGGCCCCTGACTGGACTTGGGTTATCTCCTCGTCTGGAGCGGAACCGCTTTGTTGTTGTTTGTAGTTTGATATCCTGTTGAGCCATTGTTCAAGGGCTCACCCTGCGCTGAGATGGACGAGCAAGTTGCTGATTGCTTGGAGCAACTGCTCTCTGAGTACGTGGCCAGTGGACAGCGTTTGCTGATGGTGGAGCCTGAGAAAGGCGTCCCGCAGCAGCTGTACCCTTCCAAACCGATTGCTCTTGTATCCTGATTCGGCCGCGAAGATGACGTTCTCTGTTGTCCGTTTGACCCAGGCTTGCCAACAGAAAGATGTACATGGCGGAAAGGCCAGGTTGGTGATGCACTCTGTGCTGTTACTCATCTGGTCTGAAATCCATGTCAACCAATGCACACGGAGGAGGACCTTCTGATGCGAAAGTGCATATCTGTGCAGTGCAAATGCATGGTGACTTTCTACCTCCCAAGGTTGATGCTGTTGCCAAGCGCATCCATTCAATGCCCACCACAGTGAAAACAAGTTGGTTGAGCAATATTAAATTGTTGTAGCAACAAGGGGAAGTGTATTGTTGCTCTTTGAATTGGGGGGCTGGTAATTATTGTTATAGCAACAGGGCGGGGGTGTATTGTTGTTGTTTTAATTTGCGGGGCCGGGTGACGGGCCCGGGCTTCACAAGAAATGAAATGATGTGCCTGGGATCAACAAGAAATTAAATGACGGAGCCCGGGGGTTGTATTGTTGCTCTAACAAAAGAGCGTGGGGGTGTTGTTGTTCTGTTGGGCTCAACTAGAGACGAAGTGACGGATCTGGGTAAACGAAAACTGATACGACGGGGCCGGGATCTGGGTATGACGGATCCGGGTGTGGGGTGCTTGCGTTGTTGTAACAATAGGGCTGGGGTCTGTTGTTGTTGTTTTGGTTACCGGGGGGGTGGCTGCTGCCTGCCGAGAAGTTGGGACATCAGAATCCAAACTCTCCTACTTCTGCTTCGAACACGCGCACATGTGACATCGTGTCACTGCTCTGCTTGCAGCGTGGGCTGTGCATCACGTTTGTGACCTTTTTACACCACCGTGCATTCCGGTTTGCAGGAAAAATGCAGCACAACGACGCGCCGCCCGGCTTCGAGTGGAAAAACTTACTGTACGATCCGTGAGCGTCGGCCGGGCCACCCCGCTGCTTTAAGAGAAGAATTGCAACGATGTCGAAGCTGTAGTTGCGCTGGTGGGTTTTGTAAGTGTTTTCACCTGTGTCTCAACAGCTGCCTGCATATTTACACCTGTATCTCCAAAACTGTATCCCAAGACTTGTACCTCAACAAACATTTCCTCAACGCTGTGTCTATGTAGGTGTTTCAAAAGCAAGTGCATCACCTCCGTCCGCACACCTGTATGATGATAGTGATGATGATGATTATTATGATGATGGTGGTGGTGGTGGTCAGACAGTTGATGTTGGTTGCCGTTCTTTATGGAGACCTCTTCTCCAGGAAAAACGTTGCAGTTCCGCTGACGAAGTACAAGAGATGGCGTGTCAGTTTTGCCTTGTCTCCAAAAGTTTGACCCTCTTGACTCTTGTTCCCCAAATGGCACAGTAAAAAGGGTTTCTTACTCATCAAATGTTGCCGTCATGTCTTCCAAACTTGTCTCCCTGCTCGTTGGTTGCTCATTTGCCAAGTTTGTCGCCCTGTTCACTGTTCATGCGTTTGTCCTGCCATCGATATCTTGTCTCCCAAATTTTAGTGTGCAAAAGGTTATTTGGGGCCTATGCACCCTATGCCGGCGTAATTCGAGCCGATCTCGCTGGTGTTTTTGCCTTTGTTGAAAAAGGTTTGATGTTGCTTCACAGGTCCAATGTTTCAGTTCTGTTTTTGCATGCGACTGTCCAGGCAGACTTGCAAAGGACCAGCGCCTTGTTTTTTACCCTCAGTACCTTTTGCATGGAAGCACGACCCATCCCACTTCTATCCCTCCCGTAAAAGTCCTGCACCCCTTGTCATACCAAAGAATGCCTAGAGTGGGTGCTACTAGCCAGGTCTCCAGCAATGCACATGCTGGGTTCTTGCTTGGCCTGGGGCTGCTTCTTGGCGTGATCGCGAATGGGGAAGATTCTGGCCGACAGTGGCACAAGTCTATGGCCCATTCTGGCCATTTGATGGCATTTGGTGGGTGCAAAGGAGATAGGATCATGATGGATGATGTCGGTTATCTAGGTCATGATGTCATTTTTGGGGGGAAAGGAGATCACCTCATGAACACCTGTTGAGAAGCACATCTTCCGCATCCACCAGATGCCCAAGACCAATCCAAGTCTGATCAAGTTTTCAAACGCTCTTTGAAACATGTTTGTGTTTAAAACAAATCTTTAAACGTACTATTCCCAAGTCTGAACATTTGCCTTTGTCAGTGGAGGTAACAAAGACCAAGACCTCATTATGCTTCCATGTTTCTGTGGCACTCAAAAAAGCTTTTGAACATGCTTCGCTTTGAATTGCACGTTCCATTTGTTCCCTGTCCATCTGTCGAGAGACCACGTTCCACGTTCCCTGTGAGTGTCGCCGTCCACCGCCAAGGCGCGGTGGACTCAAGGTGCTGCCCGTGGCCGATTGCGTGGGCCGTAGACGGGAGGCCGTGCGACGGAGCCAGGTATAGGCGAATGTAGGCGTCTACGGTGCGCATCAAGCAGCACCAAATGCTACCCGCACCTTCAAATCAACACATACTTTCAAGGCATGATCTATCTATCGGTTTCAACCAATTCCCCCGCCAGCCTTTGAGGGAAACAATAATCCGTTGACCACTGGAGGCCAGTCCTAGGATCCTGTGATTCTCTCCACACGTTTGGCCTTGCACATGTTTTTCCTTTGCCTTGGCCCTCTGGAGGATGTGATAGGTTAAGAGAGATCGTTTCAGCCAGTCACCCCAATCAGGATTACACCTGCTACTCGACCACAAGAGCTTTTGCAGACGTCCACGTCATGTCCGTCGTGTCCACACCTATGGCCTCGGTCACCGACGAAAGCGAGACGTTTTTGGGGACGTCCAAATTGACGACCACAACATGCCTCATGTGTCCTCATGGTCCTTCGTGCCCACAAGAAGCAGGCCGAGACACCATGCACAAGAAGAAACCCAAACAAAAGAACGCGAAGACCGCGAAGACCGCCGGGCCCGGGCTACTCGGCCTCGGCTCGCCAAGGCTATAAGTATTTGCGCTTGCAGCACGAGACCACGTGCCTTGCTTCGTTCGAGGGTTTTGCTGGAGGGTGGATTTTGAGCGCCAGGCTGGGACGTGGGTGCAGATGTTTCCATCATGTAGACGTCGTTGGTTCGTAATACGACTAAAGAGGTTTTGCAATCCACCGGGGGGTTATCCATCAACAGTCTACATTATCGTCTGCAAAGACCTTCAAGATTTCCAGAGCGATTCTCGGACTGCACACGCAACGGAAATCAACAATGAGTCACAGAAGTGTTGTTCGTATAGTACTATGGTATGCTGTGAGCATTTCCTGCGGAACTTTCGGCCAGAAGATATCTTATTCTTGACACTGCTACCTACCAAATGTTTCTTAATGTAACGTTCTAGGGGTGTGAGTCAAGCACATTGTGGACAGCGATGGGGAACCTTTGCAGTCACTGATTGTACAGACAGCTCTTCCCATTTAAAGTTGTCTGACTCTTCTCCGTGAAAGCATCTTTGCTGTGTCGAGTTGCTGCATGGCTTTCTCTTCCCAAAACTACTCCCATCCACCGAAAGATCCACCAAACAAGCACGTCCCAAACTGTCCGGCCAGACGCGAAGTCTGGACCCTGCGTGGACCGGGACCGGGGCCGTACCCGAATCCTCGGATCAGGGGTCCGGACCTTCTCACCAATCCCTATGGTTTTGAGGGACCAAGGCCTGTTTGGAGCGTCTGGGGTTTTCTTCCCCAAGTCGAAAACCGACGTAGAAGGCAGGCTGATTCGACCCAGCTGCTGAACCGGCCTTTCCGCCTGGACCGTCTCCCGGACAGTTCGGTCTGGACCGCGGCTGGACCACACCGGGCCCGGTTTGCCTGAGGACATCAGGCAAGGACACCCCATCTTCTGCAGTGAAAATGCCCCAAATTGGATCAAAAGATGAGATGCGTTGACAAAAAGAAGTCGAACCAATCTGCTTGTTTACACCATGGACCTCCGCCACATCCACCTAGTATAGCTTCAGAGGTTGCCTCGCCCCTCCCCAGCACACTCGGTCTCTCCGACCGAGGAGCGCGGCGGTGATCCTGGGCCTGGCGGCGTCGCACGTCTCCAGCATGGACTCAGGGCTCACGCGGACGTCCGGGCCGCCGAGACCCGGGTCTGAACCGCGGGAGATTCGGTGCCAAGCAGGGTGAGTCTTTGGAGACCAAGGTACTCAATGAGCAGTCCAGTCACTCATTGGTTCAGGACATGTGTTTTTGTTTGGAGAAGGTGGTGGAGCAAAGGCGATTCAATCCTATTGATGACACAGTTGACCGGACGGTGTTTGTCGAATGTCATAGAGGTAGTTTGAACAACCAAATGAACAGTTACGTGGTCGGCCCTCCGGATATTGCAGGTTCGCAAGATGTGTCGTCCAGCATGTATCGACCTGGATGATATTAGATTCTCATTTCGACTGACTTGATCTTCGTGCACTTGGCCTGTCCTTGGATTAGAGGTAAATTCAACCCGCAAGAAGGTTAGTCGAGAGACTACTGCCATAGCTTTCAGTATGTTTTTTTGCGATCGGAAAATTGCTCCACCATTTGGTCATGGCTCAGCATTGCTCACCAAAAACGGGTGAAAAAGAAAACCTGCCCCTTTTCAACCATGAACATCCATGAAGCCTACAGGGAAACGACAATGTCTTTGTCCCCCATGGATGTCTAAGGATTTCATTTGTCACAGTACTGGAGCACCTCCGGTCTCCAGCACACCTTTGTCTAATGTCCGTCACCCGACACAGTCACCTCCGGATGTGTTGTCTAATGATTTCGGTCTGGATGTCTAATGGGGTAGGAGATTGTCACTTGCCTCTTACAGGATTTTCATCGGTGACGGTCACCAGGTCACGCGGGCAAGGACGCGACCAGGCGACTGATCAACCGGATCGAGACCGAGCACGTGTCATCCTCCGCGTCCAGGTCAGCCGTCGTGCAGGGACGGGGACTCCGCATCCACGGGCTCGTCGGGTGGACCACCGGGTTCAGCTCCAAACGTCGCGAGTTGGTGTTCTTGGACCCGAACAACAAGTCCTTTCGGGCCTCGTGGCCCTCTGATTTGGCAGAGGGAGTGGCTCTGATTTTGGGGTCCATGAAGAAAGACCTGACTTCTTTGGATGTATACAAAAGTTTCCTGGTCAAGTCTGCTGGGCTGGGATCTGATCCTCAGGTGCTGCGTGCACATCCCTTCGATGTTGCCTGCCACCTTCTCGGACGTCGAGGCCGTCACCGAACGCAGGGTGGGTGATCGGTGGACTTCGACGGATGGCACGACTGGAAGGGGCGGGTGGAAGGTGGGTGACTCAGGGATGGCACGACCAGTGACTAACATGTGCAGTCAGAGATCCCCAAACGCCTCAAAAGCGCAGAATTGACGGACAAAACGCCGCAGAACCTGCCAGGAAGGGGGAGAGAGAGAGAGAGAGAGGCTGTGTGTGTGTGTGTCTCTTCTTGCTTTCAAGCTAAGTGTGATCGGTTGAAACATTTGAAACGCAACATGGCAGCCACACAACTTGCAGCTAGGAAAGTCAATCGACTGTTTTACAGATCTTTGTGATCTACACACCTTGAAATCATCACGGTTATGTGGATGTCATGGCCTCAAAAAGATGACCATTTTCTGAAAACGAAACAGGTGGTGATTTCCACTCCGATTATTTCAGGGATTGTGTGTTTTTCATGGAACTTCTGCCGCTATCTATCGTGACTTTGAAGGCTATGTCAAAGCTATGTCCTATCCATTCAGGCCACTTCGATCGTTTTGTTCACGGTAACAACTGGGCTTTATTAAAGCTGCAGTTGAAGCTAGGCAGCAATAGCTCTCTTTGAGTTGTATGTCCACCGGGTCTCCTAGAACTTGCTTAAGGGTAAATGAGTATATGTTGCAGTTTCGGTTTGGAAGAGGAACATGAAAAAAGAAACACTTCGATCGCCAAAATCTACTGAAGCGAATGACTTCACAACACAACTTCAGCTGTAAAGCATGGAAGCCACGAGGTCCAGTCGCATAAGTCGCCTGATCGTCCCCCGTAAATAATATACCTATAGAGCCTGAGTGACCTCTATTTTGCGCCACCAACCACCCAAAATATGGTCGTCTCCCATCAAAACAGAAGTCAAATGATTCAATTGGGTTCCAGGTAGCTCAACTTGTTTGGATTTTTGGGCGCGCACATACCGTCACCCGCAGCCGTGTCCAGTGATTTCACGTGGTATTTCATGGCTAGACATGCACGATGTATTTCCCATTCGAAAGAGGTCCAACACATTGCAGGCTGCTTCGCTGGTTGATTCTGACCCAAAGACCTACAGTAAGGATCCGAAATCACCACCAGGTTTCTTGGTTCCTTCTTAAGCAAGGCCCACCGGACACGTCTCACCAAATTCGAGCGACGGTGGCCCAGGTGTCCAGCCCAGTACAATGCAGCGCAGTGTTGGCCTTGGGCTTGCTGTATGCAGGCGCTGGGGCTCAGCCCGCGGCGCCTCGAGCCGCGCGGGCGGCGAGCGATGCTTCGGGGCGGCGAGCAGTTGGGGAGGGGTCCATGGGGTCAGCGGAGACTGCAGGGTGCATCCAAAACAGAGGAGGTCAAGCCATCAAGAAACCTGCAGCCTTCTTCCGTTGTGGTTGAATGAATGGTCAACTGTTTGGTGACTGCTTGCGGGCTTTCTCCCTTGGTGGGCATCAAATCAAGCTTCAAGGATCTCGCAGGGCATCGCGGAGAAACAAGCTCACATGTTCACAGGTTCCGTTCGCCACACCGCGCTGGGCTTTGCCACCCATCCACCTTCCTTCCCAAGCAAATGATGTTTTCTTTGCGACGCGGTGCAGCTCTTTACACCCATGCCAGCACAATATTTGTAGAGCCAGCCACGAGCATGTTTGCCTTTGGGGGTCTTCCCGCGCGACGTTTGCTCCGAATCCCTTTGTGGCTTCTTGGTCTCCGTAACGTCTCTTGGGTATCTGCTCCAACTGCCCACAGCACAAAGCTTGTTCCTTATGTCATCTTATGTCCATGTTCGTCCCATCATCTGAGTCGTCACCTTTCCCATGTGCATCCACCCCGCTGCCCGACCGCACCTAACCCCTTCGCCCTGCTGTCGGCTCCAGGCTCGGGGCATCGCATGATGACCGAGCTGCTGGTGGCCGAGCGCCTCGGCGTCGGGTGAAGGTCGACCGAGTGGCCGTTCGACCGCTTTGGGGTGAGAACGGGTGAGAACGGCGTCATCCATGCAGCGTCATCCATCATCGGTGTTGAGTCTTTTTCTCGTGTTGCTGGGTGAAAAATGCTTCCAGGTCGAGAGTTGCTCAACAACACATGACATGTTTGTTCGGTCATAGGGGTGCCCAGGTGTATTTCACCATGCTCTCAAAAGGATGTAGTGTGTAACTACAACCCCGGTGACCTGGTGATGGAAGGCACTGGGCATGCGGCATAGTTAAGGTCGAGTCAACCCGTATGCTCACTCCATGCGAGGCTCCATCCATTTGTGAGACTCTTTTTTCGGGCTCCGTAATGAAGCAGGTCAAGGCCTTGAAGTTGAAGGTCAACACCTGCGAACAGAGTGTGAACAGAGTGTGAACAGAGTGTGCCTAGTGCATAGCAGGTACTCAGAGACAATGTTTGGCAGGACAGATATTGCATATTGCCAGATGATCAGCTCGGAGCACAGTACCAAAAGGCTGGTCGTCAATCTGCAATCAGCAGATGGCATCATTGACAAGATTGTGAAGGTGAAACCAGTGCAGAACGCCTAACGTTTCCCATTTGGATGACAAAAGCCTTTTGGGCAAGATTCACTGTACACAGGTGAGGAAACCTTTGACAAAAAGTATGTGCATTGTTCGACTATGGCTTCATGAGTCCTTACCGGCCAACAACATGCTGCCCATAGTTTGCGCTTGGTGCTGGCAGGCCCGCAGTGTAGTGTGGTAGGTGACTGTGAGGGCTTTCAGTGCAGGACAGGGCGGAAGTCAGTACCCCAAAGCTGCACCCGCTACACAGTGACCACCCATAACGTTAAAGGTGGTTGAAGAGGAAGACCAAGAAGGAGAAGAAGTAGAAGAAGGATCAGAAGAAACACAAAATTCCACAAAACGATTAAAAAAACATTATCTACTATTAGTCTACTATAGTCTCTTTGATCTTTCTTCTACCCTGGAAATGGACGTCCAGACCGAAACGCGGGCACGGCTCGTGTCCACCCGAGGATCGGTCGCAAACCCACGGACCGAGTGCTGCACGACCGGGAGGGCTACTCCCTGGCGGCAGGTGCGGAGCCGTTCGGCGACGGGGCGGAGTGGAGGGTCGAAGAGCCACAGGAAATGGTTGGTCGAAAAGGTGGGCCCGGCAGATCGGTAGCGAGCGAGTTGGGAGGGGGTGTTGGCTGTCGGGTGTGTCAGGGGTGGATTTTGAGACAGACTCAGGATGAAGATGAACCAATGGGCGAGTTTGGAAGCGTGCGGAAGCGTGAACTCTTCTCAGGATGCTCTGAGGATGCATGAGGGTTTCGTGTTGTCCAGAGCAACTGACTCTTTTCGTCCAAGGGCTGTTGTCTGGGAGGCGTGAAGAACCCCGGGTCCAAGGGCTAAATGAGTCACTCGATGCTACGGGGGGAGGGGATGATGAGGGTGAAACAATCCGGCGAAGACGCTCGAAACAAAACTCCAGACTCCAGCCAGTTCGGACATTTGTTTGGAGGGTCACCAGATTGCTGGATCGTTGCAATTGGAAGATGTTAGGGGTTGAAGATCCCCAAGCAATGACAGGATCCGAACACAGGATCTGAGAGGATCCGTTCATCCTTGGAGGAATCAGAGAAAACGGGACGGCTGGGTTCCTTGAAGACTCCCAAAACCAGAATCAAAGTGGTCATCAAGATGGGTAGTTCTTCAAGTCATGGCATGAACATGACTGACATGTTCATCAAAATGAGTGTTTGTAGTGGTTTGCCATCGATGTGCGGGGAAAAAAGGGTGCTTCAAGTCCAAGGGGTTAGTTCTTCCAAGTTCGCTGCTTGAACCGAGGGAAACCATGCGAATGTTGCCCAGAAAACAGCAGAAAACGCCAAGTGTCGGCACTCGTGTCTTCTGAATCACGCGCTTGGATTGGTGGGTGCAAGCCGCCTTCCCAGGTTGGCCCAGTCCAGCAACGCAACAACAGCAAAGGGGAAATTGTATATTTTTGCCCCATGTGTATCGTTCAACCGCGCCAGCACTGACTGGTGACCAGTTGTTTTTGTGTCTTGCGCAAACCAAACAAGGCCTCCTGTGAAACGCGTCCAAAGGAAGGAAGCACCCTTTGAAAAAAGGTCCAGTCGGAATTTGCATGTGCGGTTCGTCTTACCCAAAAAGGAGGTGCCTTGGAATGAAAAGAAATTTCGGTTGAGGTGCCTCTATGAAAGGAAATCCAGTCGGTCCTTTATGAAAAGACGTTGGGTGCCCAACACCTAGCCGAGCGGACCGCCTGAACGGGTTCCGTTTTCACCCACCCACCTCCACCCATCGCTCGGCGAACCGAAGGAACCGACGTCCGGGTTTGAGAGGACGAAAAGGCACTTCGAGAGGATCGGACATGAATCTCCCAGGGAGAACAAGAAGATGAGTGTAGCTCCTTCAGAGAGTTCTTCCTCACTACTGGATGTATTGGATGTGCTATGGATCTATCATCATATGACCAACGGCTGAAAGACTATTTGACGGATATGATTTGGTCATGATGTGGCGAAGTCATCAAATGAATGATACCAGAACTGAATGGATACCATCCAAGAAAAGCACGGATACCGTTGCATCGATGATGCGAGCTACTTCGTGGTTTGGATCGAGTTGCGCCATGGAGTGCAATGGCTGGAGCAAAGATCTCTGCGCCTTGATGCATTTTTCGTCGATCGCGGCGGCAGGGCATCAACCGCGCAACGCACGAAGATGGTCCAAACAGGGTGGTTTGGAGCTGGGAGGGTTCCCTGTGGTTTCATTGGGGGTCCCCGCGCAAGCGACGGCGTTTGTTGCACCTTACACACACCCTCGGTGTGGCAGTGAGTTTGTGTGAGTTGTGTTTACACGCTATAGTTTTCACCCACAGGTTTATGAGCCAAGACGATGCCTTTGCCATCGGATCTTCCCTTCGTTCATGATGCAAAGCCAAGGAACCCAAATTCGGAGTTCCTCCCAAACCCCTGTTCAGGTCGCACCCACCTGTTTCAGGGCGGCCTCGAAGAAGTGCTCCTCTTTGGGGGGGTCTTCCACGGCTCAGAAAGGATCCTCATGACATGTCCACTAATGGACGTCACATCAGGTTTATCACAAGCTGGAGACGCCAAGAACTGTGTCGTGCTGTAGAACTTCTATTCGGATCAACCTCAAAAAATCCTCATGTCTTCAAAATCCTGGGAGTCAAAGACTTTATAAAAAGAGTGGTCTTCAATTGACCCGAAGAGCAATATCCTTTACATTCCTTTACTTCAGTCTTGGACTTCTAGGGAAAAGGTGTTCGGCTCAGCACACCTTATGAAGAGCGTCCTTCCCCCGAGGACCTGCAGCGGCTGCGGCCGGGCCAGCGCGTGATTCTGCAGCACTTGGCCGCAGATGACTTCAACGGCCTCAAGGGAAAGCTGGAGTACCTGGACCGACGGGTGATGCAAAAGGTTGCCTCTCTTGTTACCGATGTAGTGTTTTTGTCGCACCTTCTTTTTCTACAATTCATTGGGTTTAAGGCAGATGTGACCATTTTAGTGATGTAACTAGTGTTCTTTAGTGTTTTCTGTTGCGCCTTCTTTTTTGCAGTGCATGGGGTTGTGAGCAGATGATGTTTGCTTTCTATCGATTGCTGGGACTTTTGGCCATCTCATCAATGCTTTGACCTTCTCCAACTTAGCCCTTGTAGAACATATTCTTCTCTCAAAAGCCAAAACTGTGAAAGGGACGGGACGGCCGTCCGGGGAGATCTGGCGGTCGGTCGGACGCCGTGGCCAAAAGGCTCGGGGTGTCCACGTCTTCCACTAGTAACAAGGTTCGCTACGTGTGGGGCTCCTGGCATCGCTACGAACGGAGCGATCGGACGCTACGCACGGGGCTCCTGGCCGTACTACTAGCTACTAGAAGCTACTAGGAACAAGTGCATCGCTTCTAGTAACAAGTGCCTTACTAGTAGTAACAAGGACGCTACACACGGGGCTCCTGGCCTTACTAGGAACAAGGACACTACTAGAAGCTTCTTGTGTCTGTGGAGTCCTGCGTCCTGCACGTGGGACCTCCACCCGACCTGACGTCCGACACCGGTGGCGAGGACGAGTCGTTGACACCGGCCCGATGGCACGTGCGCTTGGAGGGCGAGAGAGGTGTGACGCAGCTCGGTGTGTGCGAATGGGACGGGCAGACAGGAGGGTTGGAAGATGTAGGAAATATCCTGGGACTGATAAAAGGCGTTTTCCAAATTCAGCCACGGCCATTCGGCCGAACCAACACGGCGCCTTCGCGCCGAAACACACTGAAAAGATTTGTGGCAGCGCCGCGTTCACGTGAGTCGCTTTCACGCGCCGATCGTAGTGTTCTGCAAGGGAAGGGAAGATGTTCACGTCTTTTGATGTCTTTTGGAATCCAAAGGAATCTGCAGAATCCTACGGCGGAGTCATCTCGAGACATCCGAGGCATCGGATCTTGCCCGAGAAGCTGCGGCCGTGTCCCAAGGAGCCCCGGTTGGAACGCGTTGGAAGGTCCATCGAAAGGATCAGGATGGGAACTTCGGATGAACAAGTGTGACTTCTTTGAGTCTTGAACGAGTGTGATTTCTTGGGTCAACGTTCTCCATGAAATTGGGGTCCGGAGGACCTGGAAGCCGCGTTTGGCTTCCACAAACCAATTAGCTCAGGGTGTCAACTGTCAAAGTTCCGGGTGCCAACACTGACTGTCATCCCCCAAGAACAAGAACCAAGACCGCCGCACACAAGGGGGCGATGTTCACGATGCCTTCCTGTGTTTAGACATGACGAAAAGGAGAAAAGGAGTTTTGTGGAGTTTGACCATGTTCCAGGTTATTATGTTTAGACAAAATGCTAGGAAGACCCATTAAGCGCCCACTTGCCAACCCATTTCTTTGGAATTTTTGCCGACCTCTTCGGTGCTAGGATGTCAAAGCCGGCTGGAGACATAGAAGAAAGACCCTTGCAGACCGTTTGTGATTTTATTGAGAAAGGTTTCCATGGTCCACATAGCAAGTATTCTTTTCTTGTGAACCGTCCTATTTTGGTCAAGTGGTATGTCGTCGAAGGAACGGATGATGAAGAACAATCAGCTTTCTCGCTTGTGACTGCAGCATTTCTAGCTCTAATTATACCGGCCGAACTCCATCAATCACGTTGACCTTGAGCCTGTTGGATTCATTATGATTCATTGGTAAGGACGTGGATTCAAAGATGTCCCAAATCCAGCTGTAGACCAACACTCACCTTCCCAGCAAACAGCATCTGATCGGACACGAGGTTCTTTCATAAAGGACAAACCTGTGAGAGCACAAATTTCGAACGCGGAGCATGTCCTCACTTGAGATCAAAACCGCAACAAGAACTCCGCAAAAAAAAAGAAAAGCACACAAAGCCATCATGAACATCCATGAACTATAAGGAAAGCAATTGAAACCACACCCTGTCAAAGTGTCTTCTAACACTCCTTGTTCTCAGCCCTTGGACGGTTGCGTCCGGCCACTCGCACCACCACGGCCACGCCGTGGTCGCACCGCGCGGCGCTCGCGCTGTGTGTGGTCGCTATGGGGCAGAGCAACAGCATGTGCCGATCGCAGTGCAGTCAGGCGGACTTCACCGGAGCTCCTTGGCTCTGGACGGCGGCGAGTTTGCGCGGTGGGAGGACCAAGACGAGTAGACCCTAAGAGTAGACCCTTTCAGCTTGGGGCATGGACTGCACTCTTGGGCGCGTTATTTACACGCTACGATTTCTGAAGCATGATGGACCCGCAAAGAAGGCACCAAGAGCGGCTTGAGTTGTTTGCAACAGGCGAAGCATGTCAAAACAGCCACAAAACCTCATGAGCTGTTCAGCATGCATTGAAAAGAACAAACCAAACCAGCCCCGAAAGCCCTGAATTTCCACTCATTCTCCCTTGTTCACCACCTACAACGCCTTCTCAAAAGCCAGCCTTCTCTTCTCCCCCACCCCCCCAACACCTTAATTTCGACCTCGCACCATGACTCCAGAGACGAGAAAAGACCCCGATCACACCAAGGAGCTTCTGGAGACGGGGCCGCCGCTGGTGATCGCCGCGCCGGGCCTGGCGAAGATGGGCCAAGACTTGGCCGAGAAGACCGGCTCCGAAGGCCGAGCGCCCAGCCGGTGCCGCGGGCGCGGAGGATGGCAGGGGTGGCTGGGGAGTGGAGCAACATCCTTGCGACAGGACTGCTCAACTCGCCAATGAAGATCTACCTAATAGTGATCTACCGACTGTATCGTGTTGGCTCAAAGGATCTAGCAATTTTTGATATTGTATTTCCCCAGATAGCGAAGCTATGGGGTTCTTACTTCAAACAATGAGCTGCCTGTGTGCGCTTTCGAGACAGGTTGCCGGTGCTGGTGCTGGTGCTGTGAGCTGGCTGGTGGAGACAGGGCGCCGGCGTGGAAATGTTTTCTACCGACCGGATTTCTTCCACACACTCCACAAGGGTGGCGACGAGGAACACAGCCCCCCGGTCCCCGGTAGCCGGGGTTTACTACCCCTACGAGAGGGGTTTGAGGCCGGAGACCGGAGGGCATGGAGAGGCACAGAGGCACGACATAGGCACAACGGCACTGCGCAGGTGACGGAGGCACGACGGAGACTCGACCCGGTGCGGCGTGGGCCGCTCCCGCACGACCGGTGCGCCTGGGAACAGGGATGCCGCTGCTTCCTATACGCCGAAGGTCGTGTCCGGTAAGCTGGCACGGCCTGGTACAAGCAGTGGCTGTCCTCGTGCGGGCGGGGGTCGTCGAGGCGCTCGTCGCGACGGCGGAACGACAGCCGCTGCGACAGAAACCTTCTGCACTCACGTACTCACTCACTCACTCAACCTCACTCACTCAACCTCACCCTCTCAGTCTCACTCACCCAACCTCACCCACTCACCTCACCTCACCTCACCTCACCTCACCTCACACCTCACCTCACCTCACCTCACCTCACTTCACGCACTCACTCACTCACTCTCACTCACTGAACCTCACCTCACTCAACCTCAGTCACTCACACTCAACCTCATTCACCCAACCTCATTCACTCACACTCAACCTCACTCACACTCAACCTTATTCACCAAACCTCACTCACTCACTGACTCACCGATTTATTCACTCACCCACTCACTTTTGTTTGGTTTGTCAGTGTTGGCTCTTTGTGGGCATTTGGGGCATGGAGTGCCCCCGACGCTCCTGGACACTCCGCCAGACGATGTTCTACGGCGCCCTTGGAGAGTGATAACAAATAGGGGGGGGCGCCAAGGATGCGTCATGCGCATACCTGCAGGTGACCGATGCCGTTGCATGTACGCCACAGTCGGTACACCGCGCATATATAGCTGCAGCAGCGTGGTAGATTTTGCCGAGCAAAAACAGTTGCTCTTGCAGGTCGGGGACAGATTGCAAAGAGTGGTCGCCGCCGTGGCAGAGCGTCTACAAAGGGAGACGCACGCCGTGCGGCACGGTGAAAAAGTGCTACAAGAGTGCTTGACGGCGCTGGAGGCGAGGAGATTTGGAGGGTATGTGGAAAAAAGTCCGCCCATGCAGAGAAAGAGTATGGACATAGTGCCCACCTGCACGGACTTGCCACGGGCTCAGAAACAACAGAGCCACGAACACGAGACGGGTAAGCAGCAGACCCAGAGCGCTGCAGGTACCCGACCTGGGGGTACATGGAGTCCTCGCACAAGGGGCGGGAGATGCACGTGGTGCTGGCGCTGGTGCTGTGAGCCATGGCTGTGCACGTGGTGGAGACAGGGTGCCGGCGCTGGTGCTGTGAGCCATGGCTGTGCACGTGGTGGAGACAGGGTGCCGGCGCTGGTGCTGTGAGCTGGCTGTGCGCGTCGTGGAGACAGGGTGCCGGTGCTGAGCGCCGGTGCTGGCGCTGGGTGTTTGAGCTGGCTGCGCGCGTGGTGGAGACAGGGTGCCGGTGCTGGGCGCTGGCAGTGCGCGTGGTGGAGACAGCGGGCACCGGTGCTGCTGGTCCTGGTGCTGGGTGCTGGGTACCGGTGCTGGGTGCCGTGAGCTGGCGTGCCGGTGTTCGGCGGTGCCCGCTGCGCTGTGGGGTATTTACACTCTTCAGGTTCTGTTTTGGCCGACAGCTGTGTCAAGGGCTGTACTGTTTGCACGCATACTTTTGTACGTATAATGTTCTATGCGCAACGTCAGGCTCTCAACGGACCATTGTTTCAGCATGCTTCAGCATGCTACACACACAATAGTCGTGCTGGATACTGCTTGGCCTTGGGCGAGTGAAGCCTACGGGCTTTGCCGTTTGTGCGTATACTTTTGCGCGCATACACTTATACGCGCAAGATCAACGGCCTCATCGTTCTACAGATCGTTGCTTCAAGCATCCTACAAAGTCAGCAGTGGCGCTGGATACTGCTTGGCCTTGGGCCAATGACACTTACGGGCTTTGCTTTTTGCGCGCATACTTTTGTGCGCATAAACTTACACGCGCAAGATCATACGTTGTTGTTCCCCAAATTAGGGATAGCTATTGGGGTTCTAATTGTAAATAAGAATGAGCTGGCGGCGGCCCTGGTCGGGCGCTGGTGCCGCTGCCGGTGTTGTCAGCTGGCAAAGCGCACCGGCACTGGTGTCAGCTGGTTGCGCGCGCTGTGGAGCCGTAAGCTGGCTGTGCAGGCTGCGTACATTCTTGTTCCAGCCAGTCGCGCGTCAACAGGTCGTGGGATTCTGCCTAGCTATCTGGGTCTATGCTGGTGTAATTTTGCACTTGGTCAAATCTAGCAGCCTCCAAGGCCCCAAAGAAATCCCTCCTCTCATTTGCCCTGAGGCCCGGACCCAAAAAAGAAAGACATCCCGTTGGCCCGGGCCCGTATGGGCCGCCGCTCGCCAGATATCGCCTCAGTGGACTGGGATAGCTTTCCATCTGGAGATCCCAACATCCGCTTTCGCTGGCAAGATGTGCAAGGCCCGACCGGTCCGGAACGAGGAACGCCACCCAGTCCAGGTGTGGAGCGGACGCGTGCAACTGGCGTAGAGCTAGGAACGAAAGTAACCCCAATATCAGTGTACAAGTCAGTGGGGCTGGGGAGGAACCTTTGTGAATCAGTACGAATGATTTTTTTCCAACACAACACATTCTTTCTGGTTTGTGCTGGGTCCGAAGCTGCATTGTCAGAAGTCCATTCGGCCGTGGCATCAGGGCAACATGTGGTCTTCCTCTTCGACACTGTCGACAGGCCAGGTCGACAGGGTGTCGAGTGTTTTCTGCCGAGTGCGGTGAGTGAGCTTAGTGGGAACTGAAAGCACCGAATGCACGCATGATGTCATGGTGGCCCGGGATGACGTGCTTGAATGTGCCGCATTTACCTGGTAATAAATCACTCACCTCAACCAACTCGGTGGTGTTTGGAAGAGAATTTCCGTGAATCTGGGTTCTTTGGGTCTATACTGAGCCATAAACCGCACAAACTGCTGGAAACGAGCAATATTTGTTGCTGTTTAGTCCACTGGTTGATTCTCAATGGACCAGAAAAATACTCATAGCTCGTGCAGGCCCTTGTTCGCCCCTTTTTTGTTTTCCCACCTTCACCGGTCGAAAAAGCATCCGGCACAACTGTGGCCAAGCACCAGCACCGGCTTGGCCAAGCCAATGCTTCGAGACATGCTGTCAGTCGTGGACGACGAACTCAGATTAAGACATCGAGCGAGACACGACTTTTTGGTGGGGAGCTCTGGATCTTGTGGTAGGTTTGTACTTTTTGTGTGGTGATCGAACTTTCAGCTGCGCACGCGTGGCCACCTCGAAACTGCATCACTGAGGAAGACCCGGAATCACCATGAATCACCCTTTCATTCACCCGGTGGTGCCTTTGATGGACAGACAAAAACCACCTCCTTCCCTCCAGCTCCCTCCTTCCGCCGTGCACATCGCTCACCGTGCACATCGCACGCGGCTAGCGAAGACGAGTGGCGGCTCGTTGGAGGTCGCGTCTCTTCGAGCAACTGGCTCTGCTCCAACAGCTTCAGGGCTTTCCCTTGTAGCTGGACTGATCGTGTTCGGGCGCGGGCGAGTAGCTTCGGGGTCAAGGGGTCTCGAGCGCTGAACGAGAGTGGCCAAAACACCGATGGCCTCAGTGGCCGATCGTTTTTGGGTATAGTTTGTTCGTTTTGGTCTTGAGGGTTTGAGGATCCCTACGAGTGTGTTTTTAGTTGTTTTTCAAATGTGGATGGCTTTGGAATCACAAGGGTTTCAAGCAATGTGACATCCAGTATGATCGTCCAGCGCCCAATTGGTCGGGTAGCTGGAAAGAGTGTTCCTCTGGGAAGGTGCCCAATTGGTATCATGTCACCTGAGCATCGAGAAAGCATCACAACATACCTTCTTTGATTAAAGTATGGCTCCAGTAATCCATGACAACCATTCTGTCTAAGGTTTTGCAGCAACTTGTCCAAGGCTTCTTGGCTTTTGGTGTTTCCTCGAGTGACTTTGGATGAGGGTTTGACAGTAACCATCCTAGCTAGCTACCCAGCATTAACTTCAAGACCAAGATGGGTCCCTCACGGAAAAACAGATCCTTTTGGACCTCCCACTTCGTCGATGCCGTCGAAGACTGCCTCACGAGGCCCGATGCGGACGATTCCCCACGCAAGTGGAAGACCTATGCACAGGCGCCACCGGTCAGTCCGTCAGTCCGGACCGACGGATGCGAGATAAGGGACCGTGGACCGTGGAGTCGTCTCGGTTTCCATAGAGACACGGACCATGTCCAGGAGTCGTCTTGGTTCGGTGGTTCCCTGCAAAAACCGTCCGTTGCCGGGTTTGGCCGGCATGCCGTGGCTGGGTGTGTCCGACGCCCGAAGAGAAATGGCATATCACATCATCACATGCTGTATACACATATTATGTGTACAATATGTGTTCATTGTTGAGAGCCACTTTGACGACCAGTAGGTGAAAAAGATGACACTCCCCGAAATAGTCAGGGAAGAGGAAAATCCCTTGGATGACGCTCACCGTTTTCTGAGACACCCCGATGGTGGACGGTTCAAGGCAAGACCATGGTCTTCGGACCTCAGTGCCGCAGAGGAACTGGCTTATGAGGGTACCAGAAAGGATTATGTTAAAGTCATTCCAAGATAGATTTGATTGGTTTCTGTATAGGCAAACACAACTCGCATTTGAAAAACAAGAAGGACCCAAAAATCCTAGGTCAATAGCATAGTCGGAGATGTGTATGGTCTGTCACCCCTTTGCCGGGCATGTACTTGCGCCCCCCACGTCGGTTCCCGGAAGCTCGGTTGTGACTCACCAGAGTGGCGGTTACACGCCCCAAAAACCAGAAACACAGCCAGTTGGAACGTCCAGTTGGAAGAAGTGAACGTGTGCCATGACTGTAAGAACTGCAACCTGGACTAACTGCAAAGGTCTAACTTGGAAAAACTGTTTGTCATGTTGGAAGGGATCAGGCAGGCATGAGGCTCCATCATGTGCTCCTTTTCGTGAGATTTGTTAGAGCCCAAGCACCTCCGCAGGAAGGGCGCTATGCCTGGGGCCGGGCCCATCGCATCACCGTGGTGATCCCTTGGTATCGACCCTGCCAGATGGAGCGCACCAGTCGATGGGAGGCGCCGGGCAGGATGCACCGAGTCGGTGGAGCGGTGTGAAGCATGGAACGGTGAAGCATGAAACCACCCTGTTCTGCTTCGAATATGTTTGGTGAAGCATACCGGAATCCGGTAGGACCATCTCATAGGACCGAACAAAGAAGGACATGGACGTGAAGAGGGCCCATGTCCCTCTCTTCGTCCTGCTCAACATATCTTCCGAAGCATGTGGAGGACCGAACCGACCCTGGGCGCGCTGGACTCGCGGAGGATGCGATGGACTTGCGGAAGGTCGGAAGGTTGACATGCTCAAGCATTCCAATGTCCCTCCCCAGAAAATTAAACGACTTAAAAAGAAACGTCAAAGAAGAAACACCTCTCCCATGTTGCTTCACTTGAGCGATCACTTTCCCGAACGCCGAGCGGGTTCCGCCAAACCAAAAAGAACCGCCGAGCCTCCAACGCTGAACGCTGCGGAGCAGGCGCCCGAGGGCGTGTGGACCAACTCAGCGCCTCGGCGCGAAGGGGTCATTGGTCATCGGTCGGAGTGAGGTGGACGGAGCAGATTGGATGAATCCATGTGGTTGTGGGTCAAAACCCGGAGTGGTAGGTTGAACTCCGTAGTCTATTCTGTTTCATGTTCAGTGGTCAACCAAGGTCTCCGGGTTTTGATTGGATGAATCCATGTGAAGGACAGGAAAGCTGGGGAAGTTCTGATGTTTTTGTCCCGGCTCCTGGACTCTGTGATTCTTTTTGAGTAAGAAAACCTCCCCATCCAAGCCAGCAGACCATCCCCACAACCGTCCACCGGCCCCTTCGCTCCGGAGTCCGGCACCTTGCACCGAACGAGACGCACCTGCCGCCATCCCACCGGTCTCACCGTCGGCCATCGAGGTCCCCGAGGGGCGTTGGTTGGACATCCCCTTCGCCCAATCCTTGGCGGCGCTGCTCAGCGCGCCGGCGCCGCAGCCGCCGGGCAAGGGGCCCGCGCTGGCGTGGCTCGGAGGTGGAAACAGGTGGGGTCGAGGTGGTTGGTTCTGGTTGGGATGAGAGAGAGGCCAATTTGAAGGTGGGGGGTATGTCCCATCTTTTTCCCCTTCAACACGGGGAGCAAACGAGCTAGAAAGAATTCACTGCACCATTGAAGTGGGATGAAGGACTTCCAATTCAGACACCATATGATTCAGACAGATTACAGTCATGGTGTCCGAATCCGGGATCACACCAATCGAAAGGAAAGGGGCACCACGTTCAAATCGGAACGTTTCTCGGAAGATGTCGGTAAAATGCCAATCCGGAAAGGATGACCCAAATGTCGCTTGGGAAGAATGGACAGTGAGATGCATCGAGTGGAAAATAGCCCAACTTTGGGGGAAAGGAAAACAACTACTAGGACCCACAAGGGGTGGTTAACGGACACCGCTCAACCCCTAATGGGCTATTAATAGACACCCCTTAGGGTGTCCTGGTATATAATTGCGCCCTTTGTATAGGCTTTCTTGGACCCTGGCTTATCAGGGACAAGTGGTGAGGGGCCATCCCAGACAACAGACAGTTTTGACCAGCCAGTGGTGGTTGGGGACGGACAGGTCGTGGAAGGAAAGATGAACATGATTGAACACGTTTCGCTAAGATCAGCTATCTATCTAACTTGAACACCTGCAGCATGCTGGGTACTGGAAAATGACTGGCTGGCACCTGCCGGTGATGATCCCGTGTATTCGAGGTTAGACTCTCGTCCTTTGGTTCCCTTGTGGCGTCCTCCAGTGACCCTCTTCTTCGTGGAGCTGCACGAGGCGGCGAAGCCGGCCGCGCTGCCCGGTGGGGTTCGCTTTCCCCGGAGATTGGACACAAAACCTCTAGACGTTCTGAAAGATGGAATTCTCATGACCCACCATGTGGTTTCCCCCCTTCTCAGTGGAAAAGACCTGGCTGAAGATCCCAATTCGACTTTTGGGTTAACACACCCCACCTGCCCTGAAGCCATGTAGTCATAGTGCTTCCAGTTTCTCTCCAGAATCCCCCTAGTAGCTAATAACGTGGCAACAACAACAACAACAACACCTTGGTACCTGTACGCCAGCATGGCAAAAGGGAACAGAAACCAAACCCTCATTGCGTTTCCTCCCGGTCCCATTCAACTTTCGTCAGGAGCTTGATCTTTCGTGAGATTCCAAATACCCATCCACGAGGTCCATGTCCAAAACCTCTGGTGGGCCAGCATTTCAAAACAATTGACACCGCGGGCAGGACATATCTCTACTGAAACACCGCATTTTCTGTCCAGCTCCAAAACAAAGAAGAAGAATGACCTTGGGTAAAAAAAGGTTGGAGGCCATCTCTATTAGCTACTATAAGACTACTAGTAGCTATAGGGCATGACTATATAGTTCAAAAAAAGAAGAAGAAGAAGAAGAACAAGAGTCCACTCCCTCGTCTCCACCAGGAAGACCCGGTCAAATCCGCCATCGCGCCCAATAGCAGCGTCTCCGTGCGGACGGAGCGCTTCGTGCCGCAGCACGGCTGCAGTGGACGACCACGGCCCACGTGGCCTGTGGAGAGTCTACAGGTCACAGCCCGGTCTGTTGATGCGGTTGCAACCAAGAATCGGACCAGGTGCTAGAAGCTGCTAGAAGGTAAGTAATTCAAGGGTGCTTCTTGTTACTAGTAGCAATGGCCTCCACCACTTCCAGTGATGATGATATACATCTGGTTGTGAAATATGCTTGAAGCGCCCTGAAGCACGGATTCGGTTTCGAGGACCAATCCTAATCTTGCCACACCCACCCGAGGTTCTTTCTCACCAAGTTTCTCGAGCGCCAGCCACACGTCCAACAGTCGTGGGCTGTGGGTCATGTGGAGGGTGGTTAGTGGAGAGGCAGAAGCTTCGACCATGCCATGCAGTGGCCGTCAGTGCTCGGCAACATTCAAATCGTGGAAATGTCCTGGGTCTGGCAACATGAAGCTTTGAGCGTCAAGATCACGTCTTACCCAGCATAGAGAATGGTGAGGTTCGAAGGAGTTCGGTTGACTGGTCCCAGTTTCCCTGTAAGAAGGTCGTATTGTTGTTGGGAAATGAGCAGGTCAGGGTATACTGTACAGATCTGCGCAGTCTACCTCAACAGCTCTTAAGCGCTCTTGGCACCGGAACTACTTTGTTTCATCAAGCCCGGCCCCGGCGCCCTGCCTTGGCAGAGAAGAAATGGTAACGAGTGTTTCATGGGGGGTGACTCAAGGTACGCTTCGCAGGACTCGGAAGTGGTCCTCCCGACGCCCACCGAAACGGTGTCGGATCATGCGGTCTTCAGAGGTGAGAAATGGTTCGATGGCCCAAGAGGTCTTTCGGTCCATGGGGCTCCATGGACATGGGTGCCAAACTACCGGGATCACGTGCCCATCTACTTGTCATCACCATTCTCAACCACAACCAAAGAACATGGTTTCTTTGTTCTGAACCACGTGGTCGATCGACCCTGTGACGCCTTCCCACGTCACGTCGACCTGAGGCGCTCCATCAATCTCTCTCAGCTCTTCGTGCTTTTCCCCGACCACGGCGCCTACGAGCGGTACTTTAACAGCGTCAAGGTGGGGGACGGGGCGATGCCACACGCGGAACGACCACTGCCATGCCCTTGTTACTAGTAGCTTCTTGTTCCTAGTAGTAAGGCCAGCAGCCTCTAGTAGCGTCCTTGCTCCTATGCCCTTTGTTCCTAGTAGCGCTCTTGTTCCTAGTGAATTTTTTTCGGATGCTCACATGGTGAGGATCCCAAAATGTCCGAGTGAGTTTCTACAAGTGTCTTGCTCCAGATTCATCTGGGTGGCTCAGCCAAATCTGCCGCCAAGCTTAGAGCTGCTGGGTCCGTGTTCCAGCTTGGTGCACGTGAAGTTTTCGCCATCAGGAATGCTTGGGCTTGGAGAACGAGAACATCTTGTACATCAACAAGACCAGAGCTCCTTGGCACTTGAGTACTATCCACAAGACATCAAGACATGCAGATCGACCACAAACACGAAAAGCATCTATATACACGTCGTGCTCTCTTCTTTTTGCACTGTTCATGGAGTCCAAGAGCTATATTTTCCCGAAGATCTTGGATTCCAGTGCCTTGTCTGAAGTGGATTCAAAGGGTTGTTGCTGAATAAACCGAATTCCGCGTTTCCACTCCAATGAGGCCGACACCGGATGTTGTAACTCAGCTCCTGGTGATGCTGGGCCCAGCCAAGGTCGGCGACAAGATCAAGCAAGAGCAGAAGCTCTTCTACCAGAGCTCTTTAGGACCGAAAAAGATGTGTGGACATGAAACAAGAAATCCCAATACTAGCGTGGCACTTGTTCCTAATAGCTTCTTGTTACTACTAGTAAGGCACTTGTTACTACTAGCGTGGCACCTGTTACTACGAGCTCTTTAGGACATGAAACAAGAAATCCCAACACATGCTGGAAATTGCGTACTTGTTGGTCGCTCTGACTGGAATTAGGTTGGAGGAAGTGGAAGTGACCAATCCGGCCTCGCAGGGTGAAAGCCTAAAACCCACAACGGATGGGTCCATTCTATCCGGTGACCCAAAAGACCACCCAGCAACCTCTCTTTCTTGGCATGGGGTCCTTGCTCCGTTCGTAGCGATGCCCTTTGTTATTAGTAGCTTCCTGTTCCTAGTAGTAAGGCCAGGAGCTCCTAGTAGCGTCCTTGCTCCCAGTAGCGATGCCAGGAGCCCCTAGTAGCGTCCTTGTTCCTAGTAGCGTCACCAGGGGATCACCCTGGGTCAACCTGAAGCGAAACAACCACCCACGGAAGTCCGGGTACGCGAACTGACTCAAGCGACGTGTGTTTCGAATGGACAACCATCGGCTGGGCAGTTCGGTGGCATGGCCCTTTTTGGGGGGAAGAAAACGGAGTCTCCCCCATAGGAGCGATCAGACGCTATGCTAGGGGCTCCTGGCCTTACGAACGGAGCGAGAAAGGACACCAAGAGGTCGACGTTCTTCGAACCTGCGGTGCAGGAGCCACCTCCGAGCGGGCGATCTTCAAACGGGGTCAGCACGTGACCGGATCCGCGGGCCGAGTGGGATGATGTCTGGACGTGTGAGGGGGGCCAGATAGGTGGGATGGTGTGACAGACAAAGTAGACCTAGAAGTTGCAGTTGAACAGGAGCTTCGTGGTTTTGCAGCGTCCAATTTGGACATGGCATATGCCAATCTTGCTGAGTTGTCACGATGCACTTCGCCTTCAACATTGCTCAGGAAGATGACAAGAGTTTGCAGTGGTCCTTCGTTGTCATGAAGGTTGATGCGAAGAGGACATGCTGGAATTGGCCCAGGTGAAGGTCATGAGAAAAGGCTTGGCCTCAACCATGAATGCAATGTTTCTTAAGATCCAAAGATAGCTTAATAGCTTGCTCACATTGACAAGCAGCCAGGCCTCATGGAAAAACAGGCTAGGACCGCCCCCAGGGCTGCTGAGGAAGTGAGGATCACCCTGCAACAGCACACTGCTCAAGCTGCTCAATCCGACCACTACTGGTGATGCTTTCCTGCAGGGTGAGAATATGTTCCCCAAGCTGAATACAATCAGTGCGTGCGCACTGGCGCTGCATCCTCGGTGCTGCGGCTATGCCAATGCTACTAGGCGCCGTGGCGGACACGGCCAGGTTCCCCTGGCTAGGGACGCACACCGGTGCCGAAAACAGAACGTGTAACCGTATGGCCCTGTGGGGGTTGTGTGGATACATCTAGCGTCCTTGGTCCGTTCGTAGCGATGCCCTTTGCTCCCTCCACGGATCGCCAACGGAGCCGCCTGCGACACGGAGCGGGCCCGGTGAACCAACTTGAAGTCATTCTAATTCATTGCACATCTCCACAGAAGATCCCAGCTTTGAGCCACGTGTTTGAATTTAAAGATCGACTTCTTCGGCGTGCCCGTGCGCCCCCTAGAACACATGTCCCCCCCTGTTAAACTGGAGCGGAGCGGAGTGCCACACTGGTCGACCACTAGAG
>CAXAMN010025962.1:335525-380630 GCA_963970005.1 Durusdinium trenchii
GCCAAAAATGACATGAGTGGAGTCAACTCTGGAAATCAAATCTGCACCCCCCTTCTTCCTAGAATTCAGGCTTCCTTTCTGAGTTCTGAGCGCGCGCATGCGCGGCGCCATATTGCGCTAGCCCCGCGCGCCCCCTGTAAACCTGGTGTCCGTTCTTTCTGGCTGAAGTCCAAACCCGGGCCATTTTGTGGGCAACGCTTTGCCTGGCACCAAAATCTTACGGGCCAGAAACGAATTTGGCAGATTTGCTGGCAAGGTGACGTCGCGCCAGCACTTACCGTCTCAGGAACACGCCGGCCCCACTCCGCTTGCTCCCGCGTACGTTTTCCCATCACGACGGCGCAATCTCCAGCTCCGGCATCGATCTTTCAGCTGTCCAGAAGAAGGGGGCCGTCCACCTAGAACCTGAATGACCTCTATTTTGGACCACCAACCACCCAGAATATGGCCTTTTCCTCTCAAAACAGGGGTCAATTGGGTTCCAGGTACTCATCATCGATGACTTCACCAATTCGGGCGGCACTCTCTTCGGCGCGGTAGCCTTGGTCCGCGCCGAGCTCAGACCGGGCGCAAGGAAGGACACATGTAGGACTCTTGATTCATAAAACCCCTCTATTTGGATGCACGCACTTGCGTTCGATCAACGCTCGCACCTACCCTCTCCCTTCCCGGTTTGTCCAGGGGGTGGAGGTTGAGGTTCCCTCTATTTGGATTGTAAAAGCCCTCTTCATATGGGGGGTTGACATGGACATAGAATCAACAAATTTCCAAGAACTGGGAACAAAAGCCAACTGCATGATTTGTCAATCGCGGCGTGCAAGGAAATTCAGAACCGAGAGGGGGTCCTGGCCCAAAACGTTTACATTCCTGTTTCTTTTATGGTGACTGGCATTGGCTGTTTCCAAACGCCCAGGCAGTCTCTTAAAGGGCGAGTTCGGCCAAGCACTAAGCGTCAGGCCCTCAGGGATGACCATGGCAGTGAAGCTTGTCTTGCCTTTTCGACCAGCTGTTCACAAAACCCTACACTTGAGTGAATTCATTGGAATTGGATGGGATTTGCTCCTGTTTCCATGTTTGATTGAAGAATCCGAGGAACAGGAGCAGGCCGAGGGCCTCTCGACGTGACAGCGTGACAGGAGGGAGGGAGACCAGTGGAGTCGCAGTCCGCCAGACGGTCGCCTTTGGGCCGGCCGCCATGGCCCTGGCCATTTTGGGTGTGTCATTGAAATCCGGGAGACACCCTGGCCCAATGGGTGAGTTTTTGGATGGTAGACTGGTCTATATTCTTCTTGCAGGGTGTTTAAACAGACTGGCGTCTCCCTATGCTAATACAAAGCCACACAATCGCTTCTTGTCACCTGTGCCCATGGCTCAGAGAGACGGCTCGGGTCACTAGCTATCCAGTTCTTCCCCATGAAACAGGGAGCTAGAACTTGGAGCGAGTAACAACTGGCTACTTGTAGATGTTGCAGATTGTTGAGAGAAAACACCAAGCAGCAAAACTGAAAGAGATGAAGACCACCACTTCCACCACACATCTCAAGTCCACACACTCACCATCGGAACCCGTGTAGCTCGGTCTTTCACTTTTCTTTTCACGTGTGAAACACCGAGACCGTAGCTCGCTCCGAGCTTTGCGCTGATGAGGTTTGCCGGTGTCCATCTTCGTGAGCCATCTGGTGGCGGCCTACAAGGAGCGTTCGGGACGACCAGGGCGTCGTCGTTGGTCGTCGTCGCCGGGCGCGGCCCTTTCTTCGCCAATTCTACGTGTTTTTGGACGGTGGCTGAGCACTGAAAGCGGAAACCGCAAGGCTTGAAGGAATGTCTTTCTGTGTTTCTTGTTTGTACTGGCGTCATGTGGCTATATGTGGCGAACAAGCAAACATAACAAAGGTCCAACAGCACCAAACAAACATAACAAACTAGCGGGCACCAGGTTGACTTTGCATTCTCTTTGGATTCTGTTTGGAAGGAACACCCACCAGAGATGCCAATCCACCAATGCTTCCATTTGGAAGCATCAGCCTCACCTGCCATGTGTGATACCCGGTTTGGCCAGGAAGAGACGGTCAAGAAGATCCGCCAGAAACTCACTGACTTAGGTCGGGCACCGACAGATCAGCTGAGCCGAGCCGTCTGGGACGAAGGTACGAAGGTGAATTCCGGGACCCAACCGATTGACCGTCCAGAGCAGGGCACAGGGGTGAGAAAAGGAGACCCATTTAACACGAGAAGAGATTTTGCTTCCAAGGATTCACACAAGCAAGATCCGAGATGTTCGATGTTCATGCCGTGTCTTTCAAGAAACCCCCAGGACAAAATAAACTCCTCCTTCTCGCGTGCTGGGCGACTCTCGACGCGTAAACAAACGCCGGCCACTCGGTTCCGCAGCGCCGGTCACGCGGTTCCAGCGGCCACGGAGGCCCCCAGTGTCGCTTCTACACCACGGACAGCATTCCCACGACCACCAACCTGCTGTTGGATGAGCCACAGGCCAACAGACAGAGACAGCAACGCCCATCCGGGGTGGGGGGGAGCCGTTTTTGATGGCCATTTCGGTGTAGGTGGTGCATGTGTCCACCACGGAGCCTTTTGGATAGCATGCTTTGTTTTGGGATAGGGGTGCTAGCCAGAGAATGACCCAAAATGGGATCTAGAGCCCAAGGAGCCCTTTCCGTTAGAACGCAGCATCCGTGGCGACGGCCCGGGCACATCGGGTTGCCAAGGATGATCCGTTTTTTGGGGTAGCTTTCTGGTTTGCACATATAGCTTGTGGGGATTGCAACTCCTTCAAGAAACTCCTTGGCTGCTTTGGTAAAGATGGTTTCCATACCCCATAGTCACATTGACATAGTCTAAGTTTCTTTGTTTGAGAAATGTGTCCCAGGAATCTTTGGCCAATACATCAAACTCCTTTGCTCTAGCATGCATTAGTCAGACAACAAAATCAATGAGATGCAAAGTCAAGGCGCCAGAGGCCGGGGAAAACACGAAAAACTGAGGTCACAACCACCTGATAGGTGCGACGATGTCTCTCTGTCGAAGCTTCAGAAACCTTTCGCCACAAGGCGATCCAGCCACCCTCATTTCCATGCAGGAAAGTCGCACAAGTTAACCACAGAGGATGCTTCTCCTTGCAGTCTCGTGCACTGAACCTGCCCAGGTAGACGAGGTAGACTGTTCTATTCCTTCTTTTAGGGTGACCAGCTCTCCCTTCTTGAACTGTTCCATCGGTTAGAGGTCAACCATTCCAACAAGAGCTGCTTACAGTGTGAATGCTCTTGCTCAGAGGCAGAGGTGCTTCCCATCGCTGACTTCTTGATGGAGTACGTGCGGTGAGTGGCTCCCTGATTTTGCCGGGTAGCGAAAGGTGTGGACTGTAGGCCAATACGTCAATATCAAAGCACCGCTAGGTAGAGAATCCAAAAGCAGAAGATGGACCTATGTCCATTCATGCTTCGTTGGTGATCTTCCATTGAGGATAGGTGTGTCGGTGTTTTCTGCACTGAATATGGAGCCCTAAACATTTGGAAGACCTCTACAGCTGGTGCTATCAAGTACAATGGTTTTACTTGGCTGTAGGGGACAAACCTTGAAGATCACTGGACGGTGGCGGCCCAAGTTCTTCCCAGGACACCCCGAGCCCCTGCCAGTTGGAGGGAGGAGTTCGTTTTCAGTTCGGCTGGTGGTTGGTCGGTCATGTCACCCGCAGTGAAAGTGACCTATTGCAATCCCAACTTCCAGTGTCAACAAACCAACACCGTTTGGGAGCAAGTACTCTCCCAGTGGCTTCAACACATCAACGATTGCATGCTTCTTCATACTCGATCTTCGCGCACCACACGTTACCCATCCGCCGTGCCACGGAGCCCACCGTCGCCGGAGTGCCACGGAGGCGACCGCGGACCGCGGTAGCGATTGATTTTCCGCGTAGCTGTTAGGATGGCCAGGGCACTCAACACGTTCGAGCCAGTCATTCCGATTCTTTGGGTCGTAGACTCTAATAAACCGTCTCCCGTTGAATTGCCTCTTCATATTGGGGGAGGTTATTAATCAAATTGAATCAAGAGTCTACAGTATTTTTGGAGTTTGATGCTTGCTTTTGTTCAAGATCTGTGGTGTAACTGGCAAACCTTTGGGCGACAGCGTTCTACTACAGGAAAAAGGAACAGGTAAAGGTTCAATCGCCAGAAGTGTAGGTGAAGCAATGTGGATTCGGGGCGATTCGTGAAGGCAGGTGGCTTCACCCCAGATTGGTCCAACTGAATGCCTGAAGAAATATGAACTCCGCAAGAATTTGCTCCAATATGACCCATCAAGAGTTGAGGGCACATCCTGAATCCAACGAAGAATTCAGAGAAAAAAAAAGCAGCAGGGTTCTTTCCAGTTCGCTGACGATGTTTAAGTCTTTTCCAATGCCGATGAAGCGAACCCCATCGACTCCAAGGTGAGATCACAGTCGTGCGATGAGTTTCTTGACGCTGAAGGTCTTTGTTTAATGCCCCAACAAATGAATGAATACATGTTCAGATTCTGAGGCGAAAAGCCAGGGATGTCTTCTGGAAATCCGTCGAAGAGAGAGCAATTTCGTGGGAGGCAGGGCCCTGGCCTCACTTCACTTGCTTGCTTGGCCAACGGCCGGTGTTGGCCGGACTCAAAGCCAGCTTGCAGTGGAATTCACGTGAGTTGTTGCGGGAAAGGCCTTTGCGGCAAAAAAAGAACGTAGGCTCGGTGCTCTCTTGCTGAAAAGTGAGCGTTGAATTCTAGATGGTGAATCCTTTTCAAGACAACGACACCGGTTGGGACCTCGTCACACCCAGACAAAAAGAAGAGACGAAAAGGTCCCATTTGGCTCCGAGCTGGGATCCTTTTCTCCGAAGTCACCAACCTGACACAACACCCGCAGCGGCGGTGATGGTTCAGTCCTTCCGCTCCCAAGACTCACTGTGACTCAACTGTGACTCCCCGAAGCCTGGGAGCTTCGCAGCGTTTTGGCGGTTCGCTTGGGCGAAAAGTGGGGTGCGCGTTTTGGGCGTCGGCGGCGCGAAATGGAAAGCCATATGAGGAGTTGTGAGGCACAAACAAAAGTGGCCTTGTTCATGATCAAGTTCAGTGAATTGAAAAGAATAGCGTGCAAGTGCTTCAAGCTTCACAGCCAATGGTGATAAAGCAAAGAAACCCCCAAGCAAGATGCTGAGGGCATTGAATCAATGAACACAAAAGTGTACCTACAAACTGGTAGCATCATTGCCAAAGTCCCCAATGTTTGATCATGTTCTTCATCTTTTTGTTCGTCATCATCATGGCACAAGTCTTCCGTCTGTGAAGACTTGATGGTTTCTTCGCACTGCACTCCGTTTTTCGCCCAGGAGCCCAAGAAGCAAGTCGGCGCCCTAGTGCCCAGCCGTGAGAGATGTTACGTTACGATAGTGTGAGTGACATGCTGAGAAACTGCGAGAAAACAAAGAAAAAAGAAAACATGCATGGAGAACTGGAGAACCTGTGTTTTCCACCATGCCAATGGATTTTTGGGTGATCCCTATGTTCTGAGACACACCCATTTAAGGTGGGCTTCTTCAGTCAGCCTTCCCCGGTGCCTTGTCTTTTCGGCTCAACCAGCCCAAAAACGACCTCCACCGGCGCGTGCCACCGGCGCCACCGGTGCGCCATGAGCGGAGCGCCGCTGGCGGTGGGCGACGAGGTGCTGATCCGTGCGACGCAGGCGTCGGGTCGCGCGAGCCAGGCCAACGGCCATGCGCGCCTCGGTGGTGGTGACTGTCGGTGGTGTCGGTGATCTGGACGGTGATTTGGAAGGGTGTGGGCAGGGTGAGGCAAGATAATATTGATATGGGTGAGTCATGGGTTGATAGATGTTGATAGTGGTGGGATTTGGTGGGTTTGTATAGGTGGCTGGATGGTCAGGAGCGGTGCCCCTCCGGAGAAAAGAGACTCTGGGAAGCCGCGATGAAGAAACATGTTCGGTCTTCACAGCCCGTGAGGTTCATTGAAAGGCTTCTTGGAGCCTGAAACAAGAACATGTTCTAGCAATCCATGTTGAAAAAGGCAGATGCTAACTTGCACAGGAATGTGTAAAACACCTCAATTTCAGCCACCAATCTCCAGAGTGATGGCTTGACACTCCAATCTGCTGGTGCAGATGACCACTGGAAAACACCCCAAAGGACCATCCCAGCGCTGTCCGTGCCAAATTCCGGTGCCTCATTCGCCCAATCCGGTGCTCAGTCTGGTGAAGGGAATCCGAACAGAAGACACGACGAGCGGCCTGCGCGCGTTGACATGGACGTATTGGTCGATGAGCGCAGGTGCCTTGGGGTGAACTCCACTTCGAGGTGTTCCTGTGAGGGGAGTCTCGCAATACATAATACATCACACATCCTCCAAACTTGAGGCGGAGGCGTCAGAAGGCCTCTTTTTTCGTGCAAGGTGTTGGAACGGAGGCGTCAGGAGCTCCACGGAACGGATGGACCAGTGTCGACGCGCGCGCGGGAGGGCGCGTGCGAGCGGATCCGAGGTGCAAAGTTGGAAAAGTTTGGTACCACATCGATGAGCTCGAGGTGCTTCCTCTGTTATTCTTGCGGACCAGGGCCTGGTTAATGGACACCCCGAATCACAGCTAAGGGGCTATAAATAGACACCCCGACAGGAGGGTCCCGGGAGGTGTTCCCCAGATTTTTCCAGCAGGGTAGGCCTGAGAAAACCCGTTGCTACCACTCGCCACAAAGTCGATGGTATGCAGGACACTCTGGTCCAAACATACAGAAACTGTCTGTGTCTTTATGGTGGAGAGGTGTGTGTGTGGATGGCAGGCGGAAAGCTTCCTCATCGATTCGAATCTAAACTCAAACATACTCAAACTATCCAATCGCTCCTTTTGGTGTCCATCGGTATCCAACTTCGTTTTTCAGAGAAGGGAAGCCCTTCAAACATCACCAGTAAAGGGAAAATCGAAGAAAATGGAAAACGGCTCTGGGAGTGTTTTTTTCGGTTGCTGGCTTTATGCAATCTCTCGGGCAAAATAACAAAAGACTAAAACCTTTTGACGGAGGAGGAGAGTTGATCGACGACAATGGACCGCGGTGACGACGGCGGTTTGTGACGCAGGTGAAGCCCAAGGTCAGCGATTGCCCACCTTTGACCTGCAGGGGAGCTCAGTGGGTGGGATGAAGTGGGTGTGGACAGAAGTCAACGTGGAAAGCCTGAAACGGTCTGAATGTATCTGAATGTCCAAAGTCACCTACTTTTGGGGGATCAACGAAGACAAAACGTCTCTCTTTTATTGCGTTCGGCGACCTTAACTAGCCAGTTCCCATGAATTCAGCAAAAGTTAACTCTTCTTGATGGGAAAGGTGTCTTCCAGGATGACGTTGGCTTTGCGTTGGCGACGCCAACGATCCAATCTGAGTGAGCTGTGCTTTTACTATGTCCAAACGAGTATGTGTTGTGGAATCCGTGTTTCTATTGCAGCAGGGTAACACGACAGGTAGTGCTGGAGACGCGCGTGTTTCACCCAAGGCCATGCAAATGGCAATAGCACAAGGCTCATTGGTTATTGATTGATTAAACTCCTTATATGTTAAGAAAATGCACATGAAGAAGCTCGCATAGCTGATCGATAGCTGGATGGGTTCAAGGAGCAAATCAGTCGTGGGTGGTGATGTGGGATGAGCAAATGAGCTAAGCTGGTTTCTGCCACACAGATTGCTCACAAAAGATTTGACAAGAAGAAAGACTGGTGCGGACCGAATGCTTTGTCCTTGTTGGGGACTGCCTCGGCACAGCAGAATATAGACCGCTGCACAGCAACCTCCCAGCCCAGCAGTTCGGACATCCAAAAGCTTCGCTCAAAGATGCTAAAAGAGACTCATGTTGAACAAGAGACTCATCTACACCCACCAATACAAGCAACCTCTGCAACCTCTTTTGGGTGTGGAGTCTGCAGACTAGTCGGCCTGTACGGCCTTAGGCCCAACCTCTTTGGTACTTCCAGGAGCCGTCCCCGGGTCGTAGACCGCTCGTGCGTGGGCGGGTCGACGTGACCGAGGCACTGCCCCGCCCATCCGCGCGGGAGGACCTCCCCCACAGCGACCTGGAGGATATGCAGGCCGAAGCGGTCCAAGAACAGCGGCAAGAATAGAAATCCAAATGGAACAGAAGAGAAGAATGTCCGTTAGGCATGTCTTGGTGTCTTATACCTACCTTGGAAGACCGTTAGAAGGCATGAGATACTGCTCGTGTTGTGATCTAGAAGTCGCTGTCAAGTGCTAGGGAATATCTAAATCGTCCATCAGCATTATAGTCAGCATCTTTTCAGGTCCATAAACAGGGGCTTGTGACGAAGACAGGTTCCTCAAGACAGTGCCAGCTTATGAACCATACACTTGAAGTGTTTGGAAGGACACTGGCACAAACAACCGTTGGAAGGACTGCAGAGAAAGGCTTGGCAGCTACCCCCGGTGCCTCTATAAATGTGCCTCGTTCTTGCTTCATCCATTTCTTTCGGAAGTCTCACTAGGCCTGCGCCCCTCACATCAAATCTCCACCAGGCTCAGAGATGAAGATTGGTGGTTGGAGCAACCTGCGGGAGATTTGGGCCAAAGCGCGCAGGGCGGAATGGGTCACTCTGACCCACCCATTCCAGGCGACTTGAGGCAAATGACCCTGAAGGTGGCGTGTGAGAGTTTTATCCTCGGCTTGACTTGTACCTGGTTTCTACTGAGTGGCTCAAGTGGAAGGGAAAGTGAGTAGAAGGTCCCCATCTTGGATGACACCCTTGACGAACAGGTGGTGATTGTGGTGATTGCAACAAGTTTGCCTTTTTTTCAGAAATTGCCCCGCAGCAACTTGTTTGGATCGGAGATGGGGCCCATGAAGTTTGACGAGAGCGACAACTTCTTACAAGCACCTGCGATTTTGTAAAAACGATTGTCAATTCTTGCTCAATACCTTGGTTCTCCTGTGAAAAATGTGTGCGGGTTGACAACTCTACTTGTAAGAGATGATGGGGTGCTGGAACGCGGGCACAAAATTTGCCCACGACTGGCAAATCCAGATCAACATCCTCAAAGCCATCAACTCCCAGTTCTTGTGCACCACATGCCCTCCCATCAATCCGACATTCTCCTTTCGAGGGACCCCCATCCCACCCGAGTTACGTTGGCGGTCGGAGCGCAGTTCCGCCGCGGCGCACGTGCGCGAGTTTTGTTCCGCAGGAGCCTTCCTCGGAGGATTTGGAGGTTTGGAGCAAAGTGACCACGGAGGTGCAGAAGGACTTGACCTCCAAGGGGCCTCTCGGTGTGAAGATGTTGTGGAGACAGGACCCGGGTCTTGTGGAACTTAGGAAGCAAAGCTGCAGTCATTTGTTCGATAGGGATTCCTTCGGGCGGAGTCTTGGGAGCCTTGGAAACAGAAGTTTAGTGGATATGGACTGCGCATAAGGTCAGATTGTGCTGTGTTTCGTTTCGCACGGGCAAGACATGGTAACTTTCATGACGACCAAACGTTGGCATCTTTGGTATTTGCAGGTCTTTTGTCAATGCGGTGCTAGCTGTGATTCACCATTTGCCTTGATCAAACAGAGATTAGACGACCCAATTCCAACAGCACTGGCTCAGAACCTCTGAGACTAAACCCCCCAGAAGGAACTCTTGGCTCCCAAAGACTCATTTTGAAACATCCGCATGTTGAACCATGTTCCAAAACCACCGAAATTGATTATGCCCAAGAGGCTACACAGGTTCCGGGGTGCAGAACCGAGGGGTTGAAGCTACCAAGAGTTCCCGGTCAAAGGCACCGCACGGATCAGCTTCACGCTTCGCGGATCCGCTTCGCTCCACTGGTGAGGCCTCCTGCAAAGGTGGAAAGCCAAGTGGTGGCAGGAATGAAGCGCTCCGGAGAAAGCACGGAGTGGGACGACTGTCCAGTGGGATCCAGACAGGATGAAAACGGGCAAGTGTTTTCTGTTGTCTGAGCCACTCACCTGCCTCAATCTCGGGAAAGACTAAATGAGAAGGCTAGGTTCTGGGAGTGCTTTTCTTCCAGTTTACAGAAAAAATAACCATTCAGCTGGGTGATGAAAACCATGGAACAACTGTTGCAGGATAAAAATATCCAAGGAATGGTGGCTGGCATGACTCATCCTGATGCCAGATGCCAGGATCCCATCAAATCCAAATTCGTTCCAGTTCAGTTTGCTCCAACTTCTGATCCATGAAAAACGTTTTGAGGCGGGACCCAAAAACCAACACCAGTCTTCCGGACGGACGACGCCGGGGTGGTGGGTGGGTGGCCTCATCCTGCACCGAGTCGTGCCGAAGGTATCGCTTCGCCTTTGCAGATGGCTCCAGTGTCGTGGTGCTTTCGGTGCCATGGATGAACAAGGCGCAGCTCGTGCGGCGTTGGAGTCAGCTGGTTGTCCAAGGTCCAAAGGAAGAGGTGGAAGATGGTGTAAGAGGCAGGCAGTTCTTAGGTGTTTGTTTTCGCGTGATGGAGTAACAAGAACTGAATTAGTGGAGATCCACAAATTAAGTCATGTTCAGTTCGAACATCATAATGTATCATCGAAGACCAGAAGACATGACATGCAAATAGATCATGAATCATGACGACATAGTTACACATGTTTCTACTTGGCCAATGAACTTCTTTTGGCCAATCCGGCCAACATGCAGAGCGCGAGGTGGAGGTCCTGGAAGTGTCCTGAGCGGGATGAGTAGAGCTGCTGGTCGTGATCAAAGAGGAATGAACCTCGTTTTCGGGTCTTGGAGCTCTTGGCCTGGTGTCGTTTTTGGGGCAGAAAGAAAAGCATCAACACTGGCAGATAGGGGGTGAACGCTGGAGTGCTTGGAAGCAGATTTGGAACCTTCGACTGTAGCCGTTTTGGACTCAAAAGCAAGGTGCTTTGGTTGTTTTGGGTTGGGTTTTTTACAACGTTGGAACTCGAAGTGATTTACCATGATTCAACGAGTTTCTTGCTCCTAGTAGTAAGGCCAGGAGCTACTAGTAGCGTTCTTGCTACTAGTAGCGATGCCCTTTGTTACTAGTAGCGTCCTCTTGTTACTGACCATCCAGAGTCTGGTCAAGCTTTCGGAGTTCCCTGGTGTTCCGAGAAAAGGGCGAGGTCAGGACACTGTGCCATCAAACAAAGGGCGAAAGGAGATACTCGGGTGAACTCGGGTGAAGATAGCAACAGTTTGTTTTTGAGTCTACAACAGCTGATCGGTTAGGATATGTTGTGGATTGTTCGGATGATGCTGAGGCCTTCTGAGAGGCCCAAGAAAGTGTGGTCAAAAAGGGGCTTAAGCCCAGCCCTACTTGGCCGTGACCCATCAAGTCCATGGAAATCGCTTGATGGCCGACCTTTGCGAAGCGTGCTGGTTGGTCCATCGCGATGTTTTGCAGCATGCAGGGATTTGGTGATTTTGGGATGCAACGAAATCGAAGACCAACTCACTGCTGCAGCCACGACTTCAACTCTACGCCCAAAAAGGGGGCACGGTGTAGCCCAACCTGGTTTTCGAACGCGAAAACCCCTTGCAGATCGATTTGGAAAAAGACCGCCCGACCGGTTCCGACCTGCTTCAGTTGGTTTCGGACCCTGGGACGCAAGTGCCTGGGACGACCAGGCACCCATTTGTTTGGTATGAGGATCTCATGGTCATCCGAAGTCAGGGGCCATTTTGTGATCCCATGTAACGTAGGAAGGGTACATCCCTACCAGTGGAGAAGCCCTACTTCGCCAATCTTCGAGAAGATACCATGCGGACTCCAGGGCGGTCCTCCTCAAGTCTGGCAGGTGCCAATGTGTGCCGTTACTAGACTGCCTCCGCTGCCGCTTGCGTCGAGAATTAATTCCGATTCCATGTCCGACACGCTTGAGTTTGTTGAATTGGGGGAGGGAACCTTCAGGAGTACTAGTAAAAAGAAGCTACTAGGGGCTCGTGGCCGTACTACTGGGAGCGATCGGACGCTACGAACGGGGCTCCTGGACGCTACGAACGGAACCTTCAGGAGTTGGTCCAAACTTTCACCAGCAGATCATTTCGAGACTTAGCCCAGTTGCCCACAGCACAGTGCCTTAGTCCCTCTTCTCTCTCCCTACGAAAAAAGACATCGATCCACAGGGCGGCTTGAGCATAGCGATGGTCTTCAGCTGCGGCTGCTGCTGCGAATCCCGGGTCCGACCTTGCTGCTGCTTTTGCGAGAACGCTGCGAAGGAGCTGGTGGAAGAGTCCACGAGAGCCAAAGATTCAGCGGAGCATGAAGAAAAGCCTCTAAAGGCCTCGGAGAGTGCGTGGTTCTTTTGGTGCCAAAACGGACGGAACAGAAAAGAAATTAGGTGAGCCCGGGAACCCAAAAGCAAAAACCACAAATATGTTCAGCGACACTGGGACGTTCCAAACTCCAGCCGCTCTTTTTCATGACAGTCACCATGAATTGGATCAACCGGGAGAGCCATCCAAAGGAGCTCTTGACATAAGCTGGACACAGTGCAACGTCACAGAGACATGTTGTTGGGGCTTGATCCGCGATCCAACAGCCATCCGACAGCCATCCAACGTGATCCGGGCACCGCGTTGTCGTCCGCAGCGTCCGCATCCAATCCTCGCACCCCCCCGCCGCACCACATACATGCAGAACAGCGGCTCCACAGCAGCACCGCGGCGTGTTCCGCAGCGTCCGCATCCAACGGTCGCTCCCTGGGTGGGTGGGTGCGTGAGTGCGTGAGTGAGGGAGTGAGGGTGAGGGTGAGTGTGACTGTGAGGGTGAGTGAGCGTGTGCGAGCGTGCACCTGCCACATTATTTGCACTTCGAGGTTCACAAAGTGCTGCGCCTGCCACGATTTCAGGATTCGTTGCACCTGCCGCGAAATTGGAACGCGTCGAAGATGACCATCATGTCCAAAGTGCCGCGCCTGCCGCGAAATCTGCACTTCGAAGTAAAACCGCTGCGATCCCTTGCGCCTGTCACGAAAGTCGACTTTGGACCACATGGACCAGGTTTCCCTTGCGCCTGCCACGAAAAGCTACCACCATGTCCGAAAATGCGCACGGCACCACCCAGATTTTGCGAGCCTGCCCAGTCGAAATGCACTTCGAAGATTTCGAGAGGCATGAATGCACTGTAAATAGGAGCGAACTAGCCGCACACGCCCACGCGACACCTCGAGTAGACACCGGTGCTATACACTTTCTGTAACAACCCCTATCACACTGCTTGGGTAAAAAAACTCCAAAACGGCTGTAGCAGGCAGGCGTCCCATCTTGCATTGCACCGAGTCCCACAGTGAATCCTTGCGGCATCGAGGTTTCCATCGCAACCCTCACCTTGAGATCATTCTTATTTCTTATTTCTTATGTGTTACACACCCTGGCATCATCGGGAAAGTGGAAAGCCAGCTGTTTTGGAAAGTAGTCATCTGAGGAACAAATTTTCACTGTCCATGACAGTTCCAAGCAGTGTAGAATCCATCATGTCTTGTTTCCATTCTTGAGATCCATATTTCCCATCCACCCCACCCCGTCATGCAGAAGAAGCAATCGCTTGGCAGCGTGCCGCCCGGCCGGGGGGCCTGGTCAGGGAGGCCCCACGAAAGGCGGAGGGTGTGGAGATCAGCATCCCAAGCAGGGCAGGGGCGCCGGATACAGAAGTCACTGGACTTTGCCGAAGGAGGATGCCCGAAGTTGTGCGTAGAATCGAGGTTCTAGGTGTGTTTTTCATGTTGTTCGTGCCGTTGTTGCACAGTTTTTCACGCTCGTGGTTGGCTCTTGGACCAATTTCAGGCAAAGAAGACGTTCGGGGCCCGGTCATTTCAAGAACGTTGTATGGAATGGATACTTGAAGGACATTCTTGGTGACTCGTGAAAAGTCCCAGACACAAGCAAACAAATGAAGACAAGAGTCTCAACCTCAAGTTCGTTCTCAGAAAAAGTGTGTTGTTCTCGAAGTGTCAAACCTGAAAGCCTGAAAATACCATTGTTTTGTTTTTTCTGTTCCCATGATGTGTGTATCCCTTCTTGTTTGAGACACAGAAAAAGACCTGAGCTGTCCAAAGACCTCAGTCACCCAGTCAGCCGTGACTTCCAAGGCTTCGGGGCTAGTGCTTGGAGCAACTTGCGGGAGCCAAGTCGCGCCCGACGGTCGGTTGCTGGTCCCGTCTCCGTGGAAGTGGGGAAGATGTTGGATTAACAATTGTAGCGTCCTTGCTACTAGTAGTATGGCCAGGAGCCTCTAGTAGTTTCTTGTTCCTAGCAGTATGGCCAGGAGCTACGTTCGTAGCTTCTTGTTCCGTTCGTAGTGATGCCCTTTGGTACTTAGTAGCTTCATGGATATGGATATGTTTGTACCAAAATTGGATCCTTTTTTGGACATGGAGCATTGGTGTAGACTCAGGTAGACTTTCAGAAGGTAGTTTCCACCACCGATGGGGAGGATGCATTGAAGGACAAAAAGGTCTTGCAAACATACTTGGGCAAGCAGTACTCCACAGCAGCCACTGGTAGAAGGCAGCATGCAGCACCTCCACTTCTGTCAAGAACTGTTCAACCCCTTATTGAAGACGATTGGTCCAGGGATTTGTGGAAGTTCAATCAACCAAAGGGAGGAGGCTTTGTAAACCTGGTCGCCCACAGGATTCGCTGGTTTCGGGAAGAGTAGCATGTGCATTGAGTTGGATACTCGACATCTACCCAGAGATTGGTGATGCTTTATTCTTCAGACAACCGAAGGCCCGTGGCCGTGGTCAACAGCCGGTGCAGGAGCCTTGCCCGGAGGATTTGAAGGTCTGGAACAAAGTCACCAGTGAGGTAAGGACGGACTTGGCCTCGAAAAAGCCTCTTGGTGCAGAAGAGCTGCAGTAGCTGTGCGCACAGTACAGTGGATCAAGTCGGCTGTTCGCTTGTTTGAAGGGAATCGGTGAGGAATTGTCCGAGATTGGTGCAAATTTGTAAAGTAAGTGTTTCTTCCTGTTGGAACTGGAAACAGATGACTCTGACGAACGAGAAGTGGACCTGGATGAGCTGAAGGGTGTTCTTGCCGCAGAGGGGAACATCTATTTCTGTTCATGAGGTGATTTGGAATGTCCGTTGGACCGGTCCTGGAAAAAAGACCAGTCCTGATCGACGCCAATCTTTTGAGGTCTCCCCATAAACGTAGACACCAGACTGTTCCCCGAGGAAGCCGAAGAAGGTGGAAAGCGGGACGACGGGAGGAAAGAAGTGCCTGGACCAAAATGGAGCGGGTCCACGAAGACTTACTTGGTCATCAGGCCGAAGGACATACTAATAGCTTCTTGTTACTACTAGTAAGGCACTTGTTACTACTAGCGTGGCACTTGTTCCTAGTAGCTTCTTGTTACTAGTAGTAAGGCACCTGTTACTACTAGAAATGCACCAAATAAAGAACGTATTAATTTATGGACCAATATCTTACGGTTGAGACCTTGCAATGGTGTTGAAGACCATCTGAATGAAAGCGAGCAGTGCGGCAGACCACATGTTTTTTGTGCGTTTTGGGAGTTTCCGAGAAGGCCTTTTGGTAAGTAGAGTCTTGCAAAGGTTGGTTTTGCCTGTGAGATCTGTCCTTTTTTGCGCACGCCAGCGAGCGGATCATTACTGCAAACCAGCCCATCACAGACGGAAAGTCGTCCCAAAGGCGTCACAGGTGAAGTTCTTGAGAAGCGGAAGGAGAACTGGTCCAAGCGGAAAGAACCCGAAACTCTTCCAAAAAAGTCCTTCATCCTTCTCATTCCGGAACCCGATCCGAAACCCCCTCCATTGGTATTATAAATGGATATAGGTCAACAACCAATGCAAACGCACACCTCTTCGCACACCTCTCGAAGAGCCAAAGAGCCAAGCCAGGTATCGCTTCACCTTCGAAGATGGCTCCAAGGTCGAGGTGTTGTCGAGACCATGGGAGAATGATAAGGCGCCCGGAGGAGTTGGGGAAGGCGGCAGCGAAAATTCCATTCCGCAAGTAGAAGAGGGTTGTTTGTCAGAGTTGGGAAGGTTAACATGCAGTTGGGGGTCTAAGTGGTCGTTGATATGCATGGCACCTCTACTTGAGGAGTGTGTTTCCAGTTTCTTCGTAAACTGCGTTCTGGTGGTTGGTCTCTTCTCAGTGCTCCCTACAGAAGGATGGACAAATCCTTTCGGGCGCCATCGTTGCCCGGGCAAGGTGCAAGTGCTGAATGTCTCGTGAGCTCTGCAGAGAGCTCCGCGGAGAGCTCTGCAGAGAGCTCCGCGGAGAGCTCTGCGGAGAGCTCCGTAGAGCAGGCGGTTCCACAGCTGAGAAAGAGGAAGCGACCAGAAAGCGATGTTTGGAAAATGTGGGAAGTTCCAATAGTTATATAGAACTTAGAACACCTAATTTGGATGGCACTTGCAATGGCACTTCATCAGTTGTTTGAAGAGTGGGAGAGGATTCCTTGTAATTTCATCCTTGTGAATCCCTTCAAATCCAAGGCCAAAGGATGACGTTGTCATTTTCTAGGGGTCGTGAAGTGAACGGCGCAAATCGGCAACTCTCAGTGGGAAACTTGCTCGACGTCACAGCTTGGCTTGCAATCACAGCTTGGGCTAAGCAAAAAAAGTGTGCTCACTGGTTGAAACCTCTCAAGACTGAATGGGTTCCGCAACCAAACAACACAAGCACAATACCAAGGATCCGAAAGTATACAGCCTACCTACGCCGTAGTTTGAAAGTGCACCACCGAAGAAAACATATTGAATCGTGTTGGTCCCCAGTGCAAGTGTGCAATGCCTTGCGCTGAAGCAACCATGTGCTATAAAGAGCGTAAGTTATCCAAGCTCGTGTCTTCGAACACCAGCACAAAAGTTCCTGACAAAAACGCGAGCCAACTCTGGCTCAGGCTGCCTGCGGAGTGGAGAAGGTGCTGCAAATACCAGGGATAGTTGCGATGTAACAAAATTCTGAAACTTAACGATTCCAAAACTAGCGCTGCGTTTCCAAATCTGTTCAAGAATTGCCCAGATCGCACTTCTTCAACATGCAATGTAAATCCAAAGAAGTGTCGCGCTGGCGCTGGCCACTAAAAATGGCGCTTGGAAGCAAAATGAAGCAAAACACCTCTATGTTGTGTGCTGTGCCTTCCCGCACAAAGAGAGGTTTTGTCTTCAAAGCGTGGAAGAATCTCCATGATCCCCAAGAAAAGCTGAAATACGACGGGAAAACGGCAACACACTGAAGTCCAGATCCCTATGAATGTCCCCAATGCAGAAAAGAGATAAGATGCTCCGCTTTGATTCATGAGCTGGGCCAAACTTTCCTGTCAATTCGGACTGGATCTTCCTCAGTTTAGTGTGACTTCGCAGAATTGCGTCTTGGCGTCGGGCTCAGGGATTCCCAAGGAAGAATCGATGGCCCAGTTGGTCAAACCAACTCCGGATGGCAGTAGTTATGGTTAGAATGGCCGCCACCGGTGGGTCTTTGTGTGTCACATTCCACTAGTGTTGTTTTAGTTGTCAGACACGAATGTGGTTCGTTGTGAGGGAAACAACCCTGAGTTCCTACATATTGGTTCAGAGTGTCAACTTTGCTGCTGAAGCCCACCCTTTTGAACCTGGAGCAAAGTCAGCCGAAGGCTTCGACCATGTCCGTGGCAGCCAACCAAACTCACCAAGACAGCGCCACAAGAAAAAAGGCCTGCCAAGTGAGTGAAATGCCAAGTGCGGTATCTGTTGTTTTCATTGTTCGTTTTGGAAGTCGATGGAGTTGACGCCTTCGCTGCAGAAGTGAAACGGGACACGGCGGGAACCACGTGTGGTGTGCCGTGAGCTGATGGCTGAGGCGAGGAGGGGGGGTTTGATGGATGGATCGATGGTGGTTGCATGGTTGGATTCACAATACCATTAATACCACTTGGTGACTAAGTTGGATGGTATCCAATTTCTCTCCATAGCTGCTGGATCTTTGGTTAGGTTGGATGGTGGCGACTTTGAGCGGGAGATACAGGTGTGCATTTGACAATATCAATAGCAACAGAAGCTGGGCAACAAATATGTAATTTCCTACATCCCTGGCACTCGGACTATGATGGAAAAATACAGTAAATGGACTTTGCTTCGGCAAATCACCAGGGAGTTCACGACCAAATTCAAGACTATGAAACGTCATTTAACATTGCGGTTCAATCCTGTATGGATCCACCAGCCCCCAGGCGCCGCCCGTGCCGCCCGCGCCCCCGGCGCCACCGGCAACGGCGCCGCCCGCACACCCGCGGCCACCGCCACCGGAGGCTGGGCATGGCATGGGCGGTCTCAGAGCACCCTTGCCAACCTTGGAGGGAAAGAGCACCGTAAAGTGAAAGAAACCATGACGATAACATGGGTTGGAGGTCCTTGGCAGACATACCTAAAAAGCTTAAACCCGTCTGAGCAGCTTCTTGCAGCAGTTTAGCGATGTTAGACGTGAAAAACAAAGTGACTAGTTGGCTTCTGCCAGTTAGTACTCACGAAGAGCTCTTCCACCGTCCGGAATCCACCAGTAAAGGTCACAAGAGTGACCCCCATGTTGACGAAGGACGCCCTGGCACCCAACGGGAAAACCGGGGCACTGTCTCCGACGAAGCGGGTCCTTTGCCGCATCGCGTCCGATCGCCACACGTCGCGGTGCCCCTGAGGGCGTAATCAAGATCGATGACCCGCCACCTGGCGAGGTTTTGGCCACATGGGTTTGGCTGCTCGTTTTTTTCCAGGTGTCTGACATGACCTGTTTGTGGGAGGCGGTATTTTTGGGCCAACATGACCTCGAAGATTCACGGATGGATCCACCACACAGTTCCTAGCTGCAGATGGTCCAAGAATCCTACCAAATGCCAAGACAGGTCTCTGCAAAATGGTTGATGTTTGCTCTAAAAACTTCGAGCATTGTTTCACTTAGATTCTCTTTTTGAAAAAAAAAAAGACAGTTGGTAGGCCAGGTCAGTTGTCGTCAGTGGCACCAAAGGAAGTTGGTCCACCACCCAGCGTCATGGCTGGCCGAGGTCGTCCAAGCAGAGATTCATCTTGCCCCAGCCTTTACCCAAAGCGGTCTTGACCGCCGTCCATAGCCGCTTTCCGGACAGCAAGCACGGCACAGCAGCCCGGACAGCCGACGACAGCCGTGAGCCGCCCCCCCCACCGCCTCCACCTCCAGTCGACCCAACAAAACCACGGTTGAGAATTTCGGCAGCTCGAACACCGGAAGCTTGGCTCAGATCAATTGTGGATTCATGTTCACTCTGTTTAGTTGTTGTTACAGTGGGGTTGTCATAGTTACAGCCAGGTGAGGTTAATATTGAAATGCTCAAAATTCAGGCCGTCAATCGCAAGTTCAGTTGCTTCAGGCCATCTAATGAAAGTCGCGTAGTATGGTCGAGCGGTAGGTCTTGCCCTCTTGCCCTCTCTAAAAAAGCGGTGGGTCATGTAAAGTGCACGTCGGGCGCTGCACGTAGGGTGGAGAGCCCGTCGCTGCAAAGATGCAAAAGACACCCAGGCCCACCATAGGACACCCAGTCCAGAATCGAGGTATGGCCTATCCAAGAAAGAAAGAGAGCTTAACGTCCTTTCCTGCCATGGAAAAAAGGGAACAGGTGCCATGAAGAGACATTGATTTGGGATGTCTCAGTCTTTGTTGAAAAAATTCTAAAGCAAGAGAGCTCTCACCTCTATCAGTTGTAATCGACTGTCACCACCACTGACCCACTGACCCACTGGCACCATAGATACAGCTTTATCCTGGCCAACCCTACATTAAGAGCAAGCTGGATGGCACAGGTGCCGCGATCAAACCCATGCATCCGGCGCCTGTTTTGCCATCACTTCACTTCTTCACTTTGTTCCTTGGAATCGGTCACAGACCGCAGCGGGCCAATCATCACGGTCCTCGTCACGTCGGTCCGTCGTCGCGTCAAGAGCGCCCAGAAAGCGGGTGAAGATGTGGACGTCCTTCTTCGCCTGGAGATGCCCAACCAACCCGTAGAGGCGCCACACAGCGCATTCCATGCGTGACCGCCGGGGTGTGGGGACGGTAGGATCCTGTACGTCTCCTTGCTCGGAAGAAAAGGGAAAACACCTGCAGAAGAGGAGGTTCTGTAGCTGTTCTTCTAGCAAGGAGGATTCTCGGATTCATTTGTATTGATTGATGGGTGGCAGATCAGAGGCTGTGCACAAGATCTGCATGCTTGAATGCGTCTTTTGCAGTGAAGATCACATTGAGAGGAAGGGAGTGAAATTAAGCAAACATGCCTGTTACATACTATTTGGACGCAAACAAAACTAAGAAATAATCGGCCAAGAAGCCTCAAGAAACCAGGCGTTGTCAGTTCAGCTGTTGCTTCTTTTCTGCGAGGCCACGGCACGTGTGCCCGTGGACATCATCTGCGTGCTGGACATCTCCGGCTCCATGTCCATGGAGGCGGCGGGTGGGGCCCGGTGTGATGGGGGCTCCACCGATGGGCCCAATTGCTGGAGGGAAGATCCAGGAAGATCCGTGGTGGTTTTTCGGGGTTTTGGGTTGGATGGCTTCGGGTGGAAGATCAAAGTCGGGTATATGGGCATCTCAAAAAAACGGGTGGCAGGTCTGGTGCATTGGGTGAGTTGATCGTTTTGTCCATGTGATTTCGTGGAGAAGTTTCTGCACCCCGGTTCATGGGTAGGAGGGAAGAGTATTCCCAGCTTTGAACGTGCCATTGATCCAAGGGAAAGTTGTACCGGAATTGTACTGGTTCGGAGGATTTGGGGGGGCTTCAAATCACGTGCCGGTACCGCTGGATTCATGGAGATGTAAACTGGGGCAACCTTGAAACAAGCACGGGATCTGTGAAGCCCAACGATTCAGGATCCCTTCAAAAAAGATGAAGTCCAACGGTGCTGGAACATGCCGGCATGATGGTCCAATGGGTCGTTCGCTCTTTTTGCAGCAAGTGACTTTCAGGTATCAGATTGGTTTCAACGTCCGCCTTTCGCCTGCCAACCAGCTCAGCTAGAGTGTAGTTTCGCTGTCTTCCACAGACTAACCTGAAATCTTTGCATGCAACTGAGCTTCCATCTGGAACTGCATCTAGTTGGTATTTAAACCCCACCTGGTCCACCCGGACGAGCGGCTCCCTGCCTCCGCCAGGCCAAGATCCAGAGCGCCGAAGGTGCAAAGATGGGACTTAGTAACAAGTGCATCGCTACTAGTAACGAGAAGCTATTGGTAGCTATTTGCTACTAGTAGTAATGCACTTGTTACTAGTAGCGATGCCCTTGTTACTAGTAGCTTCCTTGGACTGAAGAAGAGTCTGCCCGGAATATTTTGATATGCAGAAGTGCGATGATCGGTGGACCTGGGTGTGCAGAATAAGACTCACCCCAGAAGATCCGACTGGTTTGGATGGTCAACGGGGGACATAGGACCTGCAAATCAGTCCCTTGGGCCTCGCGCACCAGGCAGCGGCGGCTTGAACCTCCTCGACGTCGCTAAGCACGGCGTCAAGACGGCCGCTCGGTGGGAGGAGGCACTGGCAACTGCCGCAACCGGCCGCACTTCGGAGCAAAAACCGAGCCCATCCCGAGTGCGTAGAAAACTTTGATAGATAGGATAAAACAGCATTTGACTTCATTCCCTCGTTCCCTGCTTTCGTGACATTCCCATCGAAAGCCATTGCCCTGCTGAGGTCATGCATGCCTTGCAGGACGAGGACCGACTGGCATTGGTCTTGTTCGATTCCCACGCGGCTCGGTGAGTTCAAAGGGTGTGGTGTGCGTGAGATGTGGAAGGCATGGCATGGGCTGGTTTTGTGATTGAAATGATCAATATGTGTGTTCAGAAGTTCTTTGTTACAAGAACGTCTGAAAGACTGACATCAACCTAACCCACCAACCCATTCCCTCTACGATTTCTGGCCACCAACCCAACGGCCACAGCTCCGTCACCAAGGCCGAGACCACCTGGGAGCTCACAGAGATGACCGCGCAGGGCCGAGCGACCTGCGAGGCGCTGCCGTTGGACCGGGGGGGTTGTTGGGGCCGATGGCAGCAGATGGGCGTCGTCCTTTCTCCCAAAGTGACCTGCAGATGACGTGCAAGTAATGCAATTTATGCCAATAGCCAATAGCCATTTGTTGAAACTACTTCTTATTTGTTGGGGTAGTTCTCTTGTAGACTGGGCTGCCCAAACTGGGGAAGAAGCGCCATTGATTTGTTGGTGTCAGCAGCAGAACTCTTCCGGGCAGTGTGCAGCGATTCTTTCCCAGCTCGATGTGTCAGGAAAAGCTCAAGCAGGTCTGCACCCGTGTCTCGGCTGCAAAAATGCCAGGCACCAGACCCAGACCACGGAGGGTGGATTGGTCAGATTTAGCAGGCAGTAGTGGAGTAGTGGTGCTGCAGAAGCTTAGATAAGATGTACAATAAATATGGTTATTCCTGATCAATACATTGGACCACATCTCCTTTGTTACCAGTGGTATGCAGGGGATCTGCTATTCCTCTTTTACCTCTCAATGCTGATGCTTGTAATGTCCTTCTTGTCCTGCTGCAGCTTAGACAAAATGGGGTGTTTGGATCATCAGCCCGCCCAGTGCCTCCCAGCTGTCAGCTGAACTCAGGAGGAGCCACCAACATTTGGAATGGCCTGGAAGAAGGCCCGGCTTGGGAGAGTGCTGAGAAGAGTGCGGCCAAACATGCTCAAAGAGTAGGTGAGGTGGTGGAACCCTGGGAAAAGACCAGTCATGTTTCCCCTAGAAGTCGTAAATTTGGTCGTTTCGAGTGGCCCTTTTGGAAGGGCGTCACATCAGCCAAAGAGATCATTGAAGAAGGCTTGGGTTTTCGCTCACCAAACAAACAGAATCACTACTTTCCAACCAGCATCCAGTGGATGCGTCCAGGGTTTTGCTCCTTCTTCCAAGTGGATGATCGTCAGCAAAAATACCCTTCAACCAGCGGGTGACAAAGGAGATGAAACAATTCGTGGACACGTTTGCTGTTCGAAGTCCAGAAAGGTTTTGCACGGATGCTGTTCGTCCTTTCGTTTGTTATTGTGAATTTAGCTGGTTGCTTCACTCCGAAGTTTGCCTTGGCAAGCACAATCCAAGAGGATCCCAAGAGAACGCAACACTGTCTCTTTGGCCCGAAGGACCAAAGTTAAACTCGGCTTGTCTTGGGCCACAGTGCTGGCATGTTTGCCAGGCCTGAGTGTTTGTAGGCGTGGACAAGTTGATGGAAGCAGCTTGGTAGAGATTTCAAAAGGGAAAAGGGAGAGGGAAGGCCTGGGGCATTGATTGGTTCAGCTAGACATCTTGAGTCACAACATATTTGGGTTGCGGGGTGAAAGGCTTGTAGCGAAGCAGCTTGCCCAGAGCTACTTCTTCCTGTGACTTTGTTTGTGGTAGTTCTGGAGCTGTCACGCCTTTGGCATGCGCAGCTGCTGTCCCTTCTTCAATAGCAAAAGGAAAAGAAAAAGAGAAAGATAAGAGAGACTCAGAGAGACCATTGAAAAACAAGTCCCTTCTATCGCTTGCGACTTATGGCCTTGCACGGTGTCTTCGGTGTTTTTTTGACCGGGCTCTTTCGGATCGCCCCACCTGACCGAGACCGCTTGGCGCATCTCATTCTGCTCACGGATGGACAGACGGCCATGCGGAACGAGGCCGGCGCGCTCGGCCGGAAGTGGTGAAGTTCGACAGCTCGGGGAAACTGGTGAGATGGAGACAAAGCCTGAGCATGTAGTAACAAGAAGCTACTAGGGGCTCCTGGCCTTACTACTAGGAGCATTCTTGCTACTAGTAACAAGAAGCTACTATATAATATAGCTATTTGCTAGTAGTAACAATAATAAGCATGTGTGTTTTCATGAAAAATCAACATGGTTTGAAACAGCCCTGCTTGGCTGGGGAAAAGGGTCTTCCGCAGCCTCAGTTGAGGCTGGGCTGCCGACATTCCATTCCCTTCAGACTGAAACCTCGGAAAGCCCCAGTTCCTGCCACGAATGGCGAGGTGCTGCCACGAATGGAGGAGGCGAAAGGAGCCGAAGAAAGGCTGCCTTGTACAGTTCCTTGGACGTACGGGTTTTACGGTGGTAAAGACGTCAGGCATCAAGGAAGAAAAGAAGAACTCAAGAACCTCTCAGAAAGGGTTGGTGTTTTTCGTGTTATAGTGACTATAGTGGTTTTGAAAGGCTATCTTCTGGTTGTGCTCTTGTCACGCTAGGGCGTTTGTTGGCATATATACTTCTACCTTGAATGGGTCCTGCGCACTAGGACTGGCAGCAACAAAGTGCATTTCGGGTCTAATTTGTTTCACCAAATATGCCAGACTGGAAATGCAAATGGCCAAATCAGGGAAAAACTGAAGCTATCGCGCCAAACCAAATACTACTGACCTATTCTTCTTTGCAGACCTGAAATCACTGCTCGGTGCAAGAACTGATATCTCTTCCTGATCTCTCACACCAAGGAAACCATGCCCCCTACTCCAAAGAAATAGAGCCTAGCCACCTCAGGTAGGTCGCCTCCAAAGCTCCGCTCGAGGTGAGTACCTTTGGCTTTGGCTACAATATCGTTGCTTGGCGCGTTCTTCTTTCGTCCTATGGGGGGTGTTAAAGGGTTGCTGATATTAGGAAAGCTTCATGGAGCCTACTTATACCATTTTTGGGTGTCTTCAAGATTGCAACTTGTGAATGACCCGACCACTAAACCCATTCTTGGTACACTTCTGCCATATATGTTGAGAGTTTTGGAGATGGTTCCTCATCCAGCTGGGATTTCTCATGGCATCCTGTGGCATCGCCTTTTCTCGGAGGATAGCGACTTGCTGGTGCAGATGGCGGAGAAGGGCTTCGGCGTCTACTCCTTCATCCCGGACGCGGGCTTCGTTGGGACCATCTTCGTGAACTACATCAGCCGCTGGGCGTCCACCGAGTCGCGCGTGGGCTGTATCCAAGAGTTCTTCAACGGCTTCCACTTATCACTGCAGCAAGTCCAATTTTGAGCATCCAAAGAATGAACCCACTCACACTAAAGAATTCCTCCACAAGTCTGAAGTCGGCAACTAGAATCGAGCAGAACATGAAGTCCGAAAGTGATGGGGCACCTATCAGACGACCGTCGCTTTGCGTGTTTTTTCTGGGGACGCCCAGGTAACCTCCTCAGCACCATGGCCCTCTCTGCCATGCTCTTGTTGGATCCAGAGGGAGGCAGCTGCGATCGGCTTCTGACAGAGCCCGGCTTCCAAAGGGATGGGCGCTCCGGAACGTCCAAACAATTCGAACAGAGGTGATGTCTCAAAGGCTTCTTCTGGCTGCATCTTTGGAGTAACTGAGTAACTACTACTGCATCTTTTGGGTGGGACACTTCTCGTTGACAGCCAGCACAGTTTTTGTGCGCAGGTGAGATCAAGGAGGTCTACGGAGGTGCTGAACCGCGCTGGGCCATTGAGAAACCTCTTCGTATTTGAAAATTGGGTAAAATCGATGAATTCCCATTGAAATTTGTTCCTGTTTGCACCCATGAACGACACCAAAACCAATCAGATTCGATCCGTAACCAACTAGCTCCTCTAAGCAAAAAAAGGAGAGAAGCGAGGAACTTGGGGAAATTAGTCGATACCGTGTAAGTCCATCTGAAGATGAGTTTCCAGTTCTGTCATTTTAAGCTCATCTCCATCCATCTTCAACCACTGATTTTTGCATGTTTTGACAGGTCTCAAGATGGAAGGCACGGGGAACGGCGGCAAGCGCCTGGACTTGCCGGTGCTGCAGTATGGTCAGAGCAAGGCCGGGGATGGTCGTGATGAGAGTGATGGGACTCTGTGCTGGTGATGCCCGATCCATAGTGATTTCCAACAGAACGGTGGTGTAAAGAGTCTTCAGCCCGGGTCCACCAAGGGAGGATAGACTGCGCAGAAGATTTGCATCTTCCAAAATGTCCTCAGAGAGGGGTCAAGGCCCCCTCAAGGAATAATCCGCTTTGTTTTCTAGAGTGTGTCCATACAATGAATGTGAACTGAACTGCGCGTCTCCTGCACCAATTGTTTGCATCTTGCTGATACTTGGAAGGGAATCGCATTTCTTGTTATTGCGTGGGTGCAACCAGAGGGGTTGAAGTGTCACTAGATGACAAATAGCAAATAAGATAGACTAAAACTAGTGGAATTGGAAGGAACCTGCAGCAACAGAACTGATTTGAAAAGAATCTGCCCAAAGAACGGTGATGCAAACTTGCCGGTTTCAAGTGGGTAAGTCCTGTGAGACGGTGGCTGCGCAGGATGTGGTCGTGCGGATGTCAGTGGCCGCTGCCACGGCCGAGGCTCCCGACGTCTTCACGTCAAAAAGAGGGGTTGGAAAAAGACACGTCAAGACCCACAAAAAACCATGGGGCAAAACGAGGTGAAGTCTATGCTCAGATTGGCAGTTTTCTTGAGGGTTGAGGGGGTTGTTGGGCAAAGAAGCAAGAATTCGCACATTCCTTCTTGAAAGCAGGGGGATAGCACCATGAGCCCTTTACATCTTGAACGGATCACCGGAGGACCCCTACATCTCGGGCACGGCCACCTACAAGTTGGCGAACGGGCAAGAGCTCACGACCGAGTTGGCGGAGGTACCGGCAATCGGAACGGACAGAAATCGACAAGAAAGGTCGATGCAGGGTTTGTCAATCTGAGACCTGGTGCATTCAGTGATCCTGCCATCCGATTGAATATTCAGAATTTGCACGAAACCTTGGCTACATGATGCTCTTGGTGAGGTCGCTTTGCAATTGAGATGCTTTCATAGGTGGCTCAAGGTTGAGACAAGCCGACCTCTGTTACCAGAAACGATCAATCAGTTCTAAATGTCAGAGAGTGACAGGAAGAGCGGAAAATTAATCTAATCTAGCCAAGGGATGCGCCGATGCTTCAATGTTTGCATTTCACATCCAGCAAACGAGATATGTTTAACAAAATGAAAGCAATGACTCGGTGACAAAACATTTCAGACTTCGAGCATCCAATGTTTCACCATGTCGGCGCCAAAAGGCGCAGTGCAACTACCACTGCCTGCGGAGTTGTCAGGACGCTTCATCCGCGCGACCTTTGTTGACTCCGTTGAGGCAGTGCTGAGCAGAAATTATGTTTTCTCTACAGATGCCAAAAGGGTTGTGGTTTCTCCCGTCAAGTTTCTCAAGAAAAAAAGTCAAACGTCTTCAAAAGAACATGAGAGAGAATGTCCTAACCCTGGTCAGGATGGCTACTATGAAACTGAGACAGCTTGGGAAAAGGCAAAAGTGCACATGCTCGTTGCCCTCGACCTTCGTCTCGAAGATGATGCCGAAGTACAGAGACTGACCCTTTCAACTGCCAAAGACAGGAAAGGGGTCAAAGACGACATGATCACACACAGGACACTGCAGCTTGAGAAGAGTGTGAAAGTCATGGGCTTCAAAATGTACGAGATACAGTCTGCAGATGAAAGCAAAGGGAAGGTCTACTTCAACATGCAAGTTTCTCAGCATCACAAGCATTTGGATGTTCGTAAACATTGTAAACACGTCCATGCAAGCATTACCTGTTCAAAAGTTATGGTGTTTCTATGTGTTGTTTCTTTTTTTCTTGTGATTCTTGTGACTGATTGGTGTGGGTTCTTGGGCCAAGTGAGGCAAAACTTCGAGAGGAAGATGGCAGCGAGTGGCTCCAAGATTTGTCCCTAAAGATCTTTCCGATGGCCTATTCATTTCCGGGACGCGAGGTGACGTTGGACTGCCCAGCTGGGACAGAAGTGACCAGTTTCCGTGCTTTCAGTGGATGTGAACGTGATCACATTTTCGGCTTGAAGTCCGTATCTTCGTGGTCTCTTGAAAGCGCAACTGGGCAAAAGCCCCTCTTCTGGGCGGAGCTGCTAGTCCTCACTTTTGGTTTGTACTACCTGGACGTGATTACCGACTTGCAGCAATTGGCCCTTTTTGCATCTGAGGGTCGTTATGATTATTTGGTGATCAGCTGCATTGGCATTTCGATCCCCATCGTCACGACCTTGGTGGAGGCCATGAGATGGAACTTCACCTCATCGCCACAATGCGACCTCTTCAGGCGAACAATTCCATCCATGGCCGCAAGAGTGACCTTGATATTTTTGAGCGTAGTGAGCCAATTGCACATGATTCTGCTAGTGATCTGCTCGATTGTGATGAGAACGAGGCACGACCTACTTTTGGGCACCAAGCATGCCGAGGTGGCGGAATCTGGAGTTTCCGCCCTTTTGCAGAGCAATTACTTGCTGTTGATCCTTGTCGCCTTAGAAAGTGTGCCATCCGAAGCCGCCCTCCGCAGCTTGGCGATTTCGGTGACAATTTCGGTTGCTTCGCTGGGATTCGGCTTTGCAAGCCGTGACAAGGAAGACACCAAAGTGCTGGATGTGCCCGGCAAACTGGGCTGGGGCCCGACGTTTGCAGGTTTGATCATAGTGAGAACTGTGGAGGTGACGAGCAGGCTTCTAGCCATCAACGTGGTTCACCTTTCGACCAGATCTGGGATTTCGCTGGGGGGCCCAGCAGCTGTAGCAATGCTGGCAGGGCTTTCGTGGTTGGCCTTCCCTGAAGCCAAGAATGAGAAGTCGCATGTCTTTGCAGGAATCATTGCGCACCCTGGGCAAGTCCTGCTCGGAAGTCGCTCTCAACTGCCCTTGCGCAGGTCGCTTTGTATCCACATTTTCCTGCAGGCACTTGCTTTCGCTCTCCAAGGACTCCTTCACATGAGTCCAACTATGTTGCCAGAGGCTCAAGTCCTGCCGTTCGAAGTTCTGGTGGTGTCCTTGCTGGCCACCCTTGGCAGCACGTTTGGTCTTTGTGCCTTGGCTCACTACGGGAGCAAGAGGCCACATCCCTTCTTCAAAAGCGTGGCTAAGGATCGACCTTTGACCTGGACCATGCTTGCAACCGCTGCAGGACGTTCACCAGTACCAATACCACTCCTGGCGGCAGTTGAGGAGGAAGGGATCTGGCTGGACTTGGAGGCGATGGACAACAACAAAAACAAGTACACCAGTCTCTTCGGGCACTTGGCTTCTGCAAGAACACCTGTTTTGATCAACAATGAGATGATGAAGCTCTTGGAGCCCCTTTTGGAGCAGCATGTGGAACTTTTGTCCCAGATCAATGTGGTTCATGCTGACTTCTCACAATGCAACCTCGGGTCAGAATCAGAATGGTCCTCGAAGTGGGCTCAGCTGAAGTGGCGCCCAAAAGCATTTCGTGCGAACGAAACAATCAGTGGTCTGTGGCTGCAAAGGGTTGCAAGCTGGACTGAGCTGGAAGAAGTGTCATTCGAAGGATGCCCAGACACAGGTGAAGTGTGGAAGCCTCTCAGGGATGCCTCGTGGGCACAGCTCAGGCGTGCCACTTTTCGTGACTGCTTCATAAAGACCTTTGTCGGCAACAGTGGCACAGTGCGCAATTTTTCAGCAAACCCTGAACCCGTCCTTGAAGCCTTGTCAAGGTGCCAAAAGCTCCAGGTGCTCGACTTTGACACGGGCAGTGACACCTTGGACAAGCTGCTTGCAGAGGACTGCTGGCCAGAGCTGCAGAGGGAAAAGTGCAATTTGCCTCGACACAGAATCGCCAAAAAGGATCTTCAAGGAGAAGAGGTTCAGACCTTGCAGAAATTTGCGACTCGCGTGGTCATAAGAAATGAACATGGCATCCTCGATGCATCACTTCTGTCAGGTTTGGCTCACTGCCATAAGCTAGAGTGGCTGGATGTGAGCAAGTGCAACCACTTCCCAGATGAGGCCTGGGAGGCGCTGCATGAGGCCCAGTGGCCAAATCTCAAGGTGGCCAAGTTTGGGGGTAACTTTAAGAGGCTTGGGCTTGGTTGCAATGAAGGCCGAAAAGTCGCCATCATGGTGCTTCGGGTACTGGCGAGCTGCCAGAAACTGGAGAGGTTGGACTTTCACAACTGCGATGGCATCCCCACCGAGGCCTTCCAGGTGCTTCATGTCACTGAGTGGCCAGCACTGAAGGAGGCAAACTGGTGTGGGTGCTTTGAATGGCGCACAGGAGAAGATTTTGTTGTCGTGCTCAAGCTCATGGCCCGTTGCCGGCACCTGGAAAGGATCAATCTTTCTTGGTGCAAAGGCGAGGATTGGGAGGGGCTCCGTGGCGCAGAATGGCCACACCTGAGAGAAGCCGATTTTGGTGGCTGCTTTGGTTTTGATTCAAAAGGCCTAGGATTGGTGCTTGGGCTGCTGAGCGGGTGCCAGCGCCTGGAAAAGGTCAATCTCCGATCCACCGACTCAGGCCTTGATGGTTGGGAGGCGTTGCAGCATGTCAGTTGGCCAGAGCTCCAGGACGCAGATTTTTCAGACATCTTTTGTGGCTTCCGGAGGAAAATTAATGATGTAACGCTCCGCCTAGTGCTGGCCATGCTGAGCCGCTGCCCGAAGCTTGAAAGGCTACAACTCGGGGGAATGGGTATTAGGGGGCGTGTAGAAGTGCCGTTGAGTGTGGCAGCAGATCTACAGCCCCTGCCGGCCGGTTGCTGGCCGAACTTGCAGTACGACGATTTCGATTCTGATTGCGAGGAGGAACTGCAACGGCTTCGCCAAGGAGGTCCCAGTCCTGCCAACGTCGAGGTAATCTGTCAAGTTGATGAGTCCATCGTTCCGCCGAAGGTTGGTTCCTCGGAGTCACCAACCACCGAAGTTGACGTCACTGGCAGCGAGCCGGAGCTTCCTGTGCAGGCCATCCCCGAGGTCCAGCAAAGGTCGAAGAAGCGCAGATTGAGAAAAGTACGCAAGGCAAGACAGGCAAAAGAGTCCCCATCGAATACTCAGGCGGAAGCCGCTGAAGCCAATGTGGAGATCAACTTCATCAATCTCACAGCTGAGATGGAGGAGAGGGCACCAGAGGTTCCGGCGCAAAAGGGCCGAAAGAAGAAGCGCTTGGTCAAGAGGAAGCGGTGAAGCGACCCATCGCTTTCACCGCAAGAGACGAACTCTTGATGGTTTTCACATGAACTTTCACTTGCGTGACTGAAACAGTCACAATCAAGTCTTGGTTGCGGAAAGGCTTTGATCTCCTTTGCCATCAAGTTTGGAAGCAAAATGATGAACGCCACCATCGCTTGCTGCAATCCATTATTATTCTCATGGTAGTATAGGATCTGGCTGGTGCTGCAAAAACCATGCATTTTGTGTCCTTTGCTGTCAGGCCTTCCCGTCTCAAGCGCCCAATGTGAAGGAGGCGACCAAGTTGAAATCACGGCATTGCTGCAGATACTCCAAGTGTTTCAACAGCTCGGTTTGGGATTTGCTTTTGCGCGGAGATCACTCGTATATACTAAGACTCTAAAACCTCCTTTGGTCTCCACCAAATCCAGGAGCAGAAACCCTGAGAGTTGAAAAGAACTTCCTTGAAGTCACCGACTCCACCACCAAAGCATCACAAAATCCTCAAGCCTAAACAGTTGCATTTTCCTGAAGTGTTTCAGGCAGAATATGTGTCTCGAACGCCAGACTTTCCTCGGGCCATTTTCGCCCTAAGGTCTCGCTGCAACTCTTCCGCTCGCGCTTCGCGCATGCCTTGGAGGAGGCTCCGCTTGCCTGGCACATGCGCACGGCTGACTGCTTCAGACAGTGCCAGTGGGTTGCCAGTCAAAGCCCCGCAAGTGTGGCGAACACCCAAATGAAAGAGTCTCGAGAGTCTATATTCACGCGTGATGTTTTTGACAGATGATGCGTCATGCTTGCTTGGCACCTTTATTTCGAACAGTGGGCAAAGGGCGGTGCATGAGCATGAGTGCAAAGCCAACAAGCCTCAATCTCTACCTCAACTGACCAGGCTGAAACGAATTCCCCAGGTTCATACAATAATTGCTTTTGTACAAAGAAGGGGCAGAAACCAGCTCATTTCCTCGCTGTGGCTAGGGGTCTTTGCACTGTAGGATCTGCCTGTGTTCCGTTCAACATCCAAGCGCTTTCTTCCAATGACGGAAGCAAAAGGCATCGGATCAAACCACGCGTCGATCCAGAATGGTTTCTTCCACCCCGATCGTGGACAAGCCAAGTTCGGTCTATGTTGCCTGGCATTTAAAAACCCAAAACCTGGCGCCGATCATCCAACCTCAATCCATCGAAAGCCGAGCTGGGAGCAGCCGCGAGGCTGTGCAGATGTGCGAGCAGTCCCCGCAAGGCGCCGTGCCTTGGGCCAATGCGAAATGCAGCGCAATGCCAGGTAGGCCCCCCCCACGGTGGGCATGTTTGGGTCAACGGAACTAACTTGGCAGTTCAAAAGAGACATTGTGCTTGCCTTTTGGTGACGTTTCTCATGTTCTTTTGTGTTCGGGATGTCCAAGTAAGTCTGGTTTGAAAAGGTTTTCCCGCTCATCCTTTCGCAGCGGGTTTGGGAAATTGAACACCTGTGAACTGGCCGGTTAAGCCTCAAAAAGGCACTGTTGTGGGAGGTCGCCACAACCTGGTTAGGTTTGGAGGAAACGACCTGCTGCCTCACGTGACAGGAGATTCCCTTCAAATGTATCTTTCAAGATCAAACAACATCATTCTAGGTCCGATCTTGCTGGCCAAAATCCATCTAATCTTTGTTTAAGGAGATTCAATGAGTACGTAGATTCAACAGTATGTTTGGTTTGGTTTCCGATCGGTTGCTTGGAACCGAGAGTGCATCCGGGGAACTGTAGTGGCCAGCACCAGAACCCAATCAGTACACGGCAACCGATTTTGCTTCCATTTTGGTGAGCTCATCTACTTTCCCCTGGGTTTGGGCGCACGATCTGATGTCCTCATGGCTTCCGTGACAAAACCAGCCTCTGAGTTACAAGTGCTGTCGTTGCTCTCCGATGAGATTGGAGTCTCAGCCGCAAGTGGGAAGGGACCTTCTCTGGCTTGTCCTGGTGAATGGTGTCCCAGGCTCCAAGGGTCCACAAGACTCCGAAACTTACAGCTGTTGACTGTTGACCCGACATCTTTCGTGTCAAAAACCGCCTTCATGGCAGGCAGAGTAGTTCCTTGATCATCGCGTTTTGGTTGCAACACAAAAAATATTGATGTTACACCGACACGGGACTCCTAGCTAAAAGAGCACTGGGCTAGACCCTACTGGTCATTGGTCATGTTTTGTTGCACCGGTACCCGCCCTGTTTTTGCGTGCCAACCCATCCCTGCCAACGCCTCAGACCGTGCGGCACCCACCCACACAGCCATTTGATAATCCATAAAAGACAAAGGGAAACAGAAAGCAATAAATGGAGCACAGGTAGACTGGTTTTCAGCAATAAATGGCACCCTTCTAGCCTTATTGAAAGAAGCTCTCGGTGTTCCATTCCTTCTTTCGTGCCCAGAACAGAAGTCTCTCAGCGGTGGCTATAGCGATGACCTGTGGCTCGGCTGACAAAAAGGTGAAGGCCACGAAGCCAAGATGCGCAACCGTCTCGACACCATGTGGAAATCCGCCTTCCTTCTGTAGGTCTATAGTGGATGAGAGGTTCCACTAGTCTGGGACACCTGTTGAACATCGACAATCTCATGGTTGTGACATGACCCTCCCCACACCTTTGGTCCACCACGCGAGATGCTTCGAAGATCTGCTGGGGTCACCGAACTCCGCACAGTCCTTCACTGAGGTTTCTCTCTGATCTCCTGAAGGACCTCCAGGGGGAAGCCATCTCTGCAGTGGAGATCAACGCGCGCCTCGGCGGCAGCGTGAGGAAACCGATGAAAGGACAGATGTGGAAAACAGAAGAAAGCGATCCGTTCGGATTGGTTTGGAGCGATAGGAGGGTCAAGGTTCCTAAATTGGATGTGTGTTTTGGATTTTGTTTGTGCGAGAGGAAGAGATGTAGCAGTGAGTCCATCTGAAGTGAATTCTTGCCTTTCTTCTGGCATTTTCCTCTTAGGTTCCGAAAATGGGGGAAGCACTATTTGCCCTCCCTGATGTTTGCTCATCGAAGACAGATGTGCAACAACTTCAAGGAGCCAGCGAGAGAAGTGGCTCACACTGTGAGCTACAATAAGGAATTGAGACTCCAAGACTTTTGTCAAGAAAAGGCGCAGATGGCACAGATACTGTCTTTATGTTGAGCATGTTCTTTCTTGGGAAAGCGAAGCTCAAGATGAGGCATCAATCCAATCCAAGCTTTCTCCCAAATCCGCACTGTCCCACCGAGCTGAATCCCAGCAAGCCTCCATGGCAGGACCCTGGTGTCCAGCACTATGGTGGTGATATGTTCAAGGAGAAAACGCAGCACGTAGCATGTTTAACGTGACTATGAGTGTTTGGGTATGCGGCACTAGAGGATCAATAAGTGTGCCTTCACAGCCATGACAGTCATATGTTCATCAATATGGGTTTCAAGTCTTAACTCTTGGGGGAGAAACAGCTTGCTTTGTGAGAGTGACTGATGGTTTTGGGAGTTTGGAGCTCCAACCTCTTACTGTTCATGAACAGGTGGGAGGTGTGAGTTGCACAGTGGCATTGCAGTGACTTGTAGAATGTTCAACTGTTAAATCTCCAGAATGTTCAACTGGCCTCGGTGTAGCTTCAAACCCTACAGAATGACCCTTGTCTTGGTCCGGCATTTTGACCTATCGACTTCGATGTTCTGCGAAGCGAAAGGTGCTGAAATGTTTGCTCGATCTGTTGAGGGGTTACCAGTCACCAAGCGAAAGCCATGGCGAAAAATCATCAGATTGGTCTCACCATTGTCAAACTCCCTTTCCCTTCATCCTCCGCCCCGAGAAACGAAAAGGATGTAAACAGACTGCCCAGACTGCTCCAGGATCTCCGAGACGAAGCAGATGATAAGTTCAATCAGTCCGGATGCCCAGAGTCCAGGTGTGTCGAGTTTGTGTCGAACCAAGACACGTCGTGGAACACGTCGTGGAACACTTCGTTGATCCCAGTCGTTTCGCTCCAGTCCATCAGTTCAGACCAAGGATGAGGCACCCTCAGTTTGAGAGCAGAGTAAGCTTGATAGGCGAACACCGTTCATCCCAATCTTCGCCTGCTTTTGGGAGCCCAGGCTGCCGCCTCCGGAGCCCACCAACAGGAGCGAAGTTCATTCATCGGGGTGAGTACAGAGACAGACAGATTTGTATTTTTCAGCAAGGAACTCACCAAATACGCAAGCTGTTTAAGACAATGTGTGAATGTGAATGTGTGTGGACGGTATAGAACATCATGAGAGAGCACACGCACGCCCCTCAATTGTGGGGAGTGTTGAGGAAATTCAGCATTGCTGAGGTTGATTCAATGTTGCCGGCAAGTTTTCAGACTTCTCCAGTTGGCATCTTGCAACTTTCTCGACTTTCTCCCAGCGAGGAATGTACGAAGCTATGGCTACGCCAGCGCCCCACCGGTCCGTAGCATGGCGGCGTACAATGATGCGAGCGCCGGATGAGGTGGGATCATTCCGCAGTGCCGAGATAGGACAGGGAGAGAGAGAGAGAGAGAGTGATTTGGATCCAAAAAAAGGGCCACTGAGGAGTCATTTCTTTGGCATGAATTGCTCTCCAATTCTTTCCTTCTTCTTTCTGGAATTGTTTGGGGAGCAGTGGCAGGTGAAGGTCGAGGCATCCAACCTGTGAATCGCATAGTTGGCATAGATCACATGGATAGAGGCAGTGACGACAGAGCCGTGAGGCTTTGCTAGCAAAGCTGCCCGGACACTGGCAAAGTCTTCGAAGGGTGTGGAGATTTGTATAGAACTCTTTTTTTCAGCAAAACTTCAGATTTCTTGATGAAAGATATGGAGGATTATTTATGTGGCTGCTAATCTGCGGCTGCACTTGGGCTTGTTGCTACCTTATCACTTCTGAACTCCCGAAATGCTCAGATGATTTCCGGCGGACATGTGCTTGAGCCGAAAACAAGGTCGACCCACGAGTTGCCTCCACGGCCCCCCCGACCGTTCCGAGCACATTTGAAGCGTTTCCGACCCTCCGATGTGTCCGTTTCCTGATTGCAGATGTAGGAGAGCTCAACGGAGAGGGCGAAAAAGCAGAGTCGATGTGAGCTTGCGGCTTTGCGCGCGTGAGGCATGTGAACAGACAATTTCAACTGTTCATTGCATCATTCAGATTGACGGCCGTTCTGTAATTTCGAATAATGGATTGTTGGATTCCATACCCGGCACGAATACACCCATTCACTTCAAAGGAACTTCCACATGCCCCCCAGGAACATCCCCGGAGTTTGACATAAATTTGTCTCATGCAACTTGGAGATTCTCCAAGATTTCATGAGTGGATGTTCTATGATTTGTTGCTTCACCAGGATGTCTCTCTCGACTGTTTCCCCCCAAGGCCTTGCGCGCTGGGCGGCGGGTGAAGATCCGCGGATTAGTGCAGCAGGCAGAAAAGCACGGAGGTCTGACATTCCACACTTCATTTGTGTGAAAACATCCCCGTTGGTCCTGGGGAGAGCGTTCAGTTACGCCACCAAGTCCACCACCAAATGGGGTGCCTCGTGCCCTCAACAGCAAACGTGTTAAGCCATGTGCAGGATCTTCCTAACCAGGGTAGTGAAGCTTGAAACAGGATTGATCATCCGATCTGCGCCAGAAACCGAGTTTGATGTGGGAATTTGGCATGTTTTCTATGAGTCACTGAGAAAAATGCTGTGCTTCGGCCCAGACTCTTCCGCCACAGGCTGAGCTCAACGGCCAATTCGGCCAGCTCCTACGACTCGTGGGGTGACCCAGGCGCCGATCGAGTGAATGCTGGACATGGATGAAAGTCGTACTGCGACAGCTGGGCTAAGCGCAAACTACGTAGCTGGTCAATCTTCAGAAAGGCTAGGACTGGCTTAAGAAAGATCAAGTTTCGGTGCGGCGCTGCTTCGCTGTGCTCACCGCTTCGACTGTCCGAGACGACAAGAAAGATCAAGTCATGGACGACCATGGCTTTGAGTCCAATCGACAGAAAGCCACTGGTTTGCGTGGACGAAATATCTGAGGACACTTCCGTGGAGCCACACCGGTGGCTGGTGCGAATGAAAGGCCAGAAGGAGGCTCGGACGCCTGCCGCTCGTAGTGAGGACGTACGGCAAGCATTTGGAAGCCACGAGCTGAAGAGACATGGAGACATGGAGTGAGTGAAAAGGCTCAGTGAAGCATAGATTGAATGGATGTGTGGAGGATTCACATCTCTGGAGCTGAGACATAATTCACTTGTGACTCGCAGCAAGAGAACAGCAATCAGCTGCCAGGTGATCTACCGGCTGCTGCCCGAGCGGCTGCGCCTGGCGCCGCTGCCAAAGAAGAGGCCAGGTCTTAGCACCTTTCAGACACTTCGATTTGAAACCTGAAAAGAGTCTGTCTGTACTCATCAAGATAAAAAGAGAAAACGCACCCTTAAGAAAATCAAACCTTTTCTCGCATCATGTGCTGCTCTGAGTGGAGTTCATGCAAGGCCTGCAGCTTGCGAGGCCAGCTGTGGTTGCAGCAGTTGAGCAGAGAAGGTCTTGGAGACCGATAAGTAAAAGTCAAGCTTGAGCTTGGGTCGTAGGTCAAGATGAAAACCCTCCAAACTCCGGTGTTGTTCTTCTTGGAAAAAGCGCCTCATCATCTCTGACTGAGCTCCCATATGTGAAGTTTTCGGTGCAAATTCTGGCAGGTGAGTGAGGAGAAGCCTACAGCTCCAACAGCAGAAGTGGATCAGATACAGCTTGATCCAACATCTTCCATTACAGCTGCTGAGGTGGAAATACCTGAGAACAGTAGCTGAGAAGATATTTATAAGAGAATGGGAGTTGTTGTTTGGCGGATGTTTCTTGATGAAACATTTAACATGTCCTTTAGAATGTGTTTACCTAGCATTAAAGCAAAGTAAGCCTGGCATCGGCAGATTCGTTCTACGCGAAGGAGTTTGGGCTGTTTCTCTCACCTGTTTTCAGGCTACCTCTTTTCTTACCGTGTGCCGAAGGCACTTTGTCAATGTACCATTAACGTTCAAGAATGTTAAGATTGGCTGACAGAGAAAAGCCCTCCCCTGTCACAAAAACACTTGTTTGATGAGCTCGCTGGTCGGGCTAGGCAGTGGTTCTGTCAGGTTGTTTGGCAGTCAAGTACTTCATGGAGAGGCTTATAAGAAGCTTCTGAGCCTTGTCTCGTGACCATTGGCCAGCCTCTTCCGGTGAATCGATGTGTTTTTCAAATTGTTGGCACCCATTATAGTTGCCAAGATGTGCAGCTTCAGAAGGTTCTGAGTCTCGATGGTGCCTTTGTAGACAACAAGTACGAGGGGGCATCACCCACCTTCTTCCAATCTTGACCAAGAATGGGGAGCTATTGTCTTCAACGAAGCTACTGAAATGTTCCGGCTACTTCATTTCTGCAAGTCCTGGAAACTACTTACTCTATCAGGGTACACGCATCGCTCCAAGTGTGTAGAGATACAGGTACAACCCCCACCTCCTGGCAGAGTGCCGGTATTGGATGATTCCCACGAGTGCGGAGGAGACAACTGAAAAACATGTTTACAAAAGCTCAAACCACACAGAGATGTTCAAATAGTCAACTTGTCGACACACCAAGGTAAGATCTGCAGGAAACGTACACAGAGAAAGAATCCTCGGACTCTCCCTCCATCCTTTGCCAGTCCCAGTCCTTCCACGTGGCAGGCTTCGCCTTGGGCTGCGTTTGTCTTGGACAGGGCTCCGATGCCGCCGGGCTGGCAGACCTTCAGCCGGATGACCTGGAAAGTCTTCGGCCCGTCGAGGGTATCAAAGATTTCGAAGGACTGATCCAACCAAAATAGAGCGTTTCTTGAGTTTGCATGGTGCCGGTTGGGTTTCTTGAGAGTTTTCTGGACTCGCAAACGACTTTCTTTTTGGGGATTTGGAAGCTGACGATTTCCAGAAATACTTCTACAGATTGACATGAACCGCAGTCGTTACAATCAAAATCCCGCGGTGTGTCTTTCGCCGAATTCATCTCAGCGTCTCAGGCTGGACACGTGGCTCTTACGCCGGTGGCACCCAGACCGTTCTTCGCCATGTCGGCATTGGATTGAACCGGCTGGAACTGTAGTGGGCTGAAGTTATCAGCTCCAATTTGGAGGACTCTTTGGGGTCTAGTAAGCGGTTGGGATGAAAACCCTAGGGTTGGGGAGAGTTTGCTTGTTTGCCGGAAAATGAACTGATATGTGGAGATTTGTTTTGCCCCCACTCTGCTTCAGACGGAATGAGCACTGAGCTTCGAGCTGTTTTCAGGCTACATCCTCGGTGGGCCAGAGATGCCGATGCCAGGCAGAATGCACGCTCTGTGGGTTTGGATTCCGATGAAGAAGCTGAGTTTTTCCCTTTTGCAAATCACTAGGTGATTTGAGTGGTGCTCTAATTTCTTTTGTTTCTGTTGTTTCTCTCGTTTCTTGTTTCATGTTTGTTGCTAAAGGACCTTGTTTTCCTTTCATTCGCAGTGCCTTGCAGGTGTAGCCACACGCGAGACCAAGCGACAACAGGCAAGGTCATTTGGATTTGAGATGGTCCAACAGTGTGTCGGAGATGGAAGGGACGGACGAACTGTGTTTGGAAAGGAATCTCAAACTGCTAGCATCTATTTTGGCCCTGTTTCTGTTTCTGGCACTGGCTTTAGGTGTTGTGGTTGAACGATCAACTGTAAATGTCATGCAAAGGCTTAGGACTTCTTCTCAACTTTCACCTTGGGTAGATCGCATCACGAGAGCGGAACTGGACCAGTGGATAAAACACTGGTCTAACCCTGCAGAACCCAAAGAAACACATTTGAAAGACATGATTCTAGACATGTATCTAGAATCTAGAGCAATGATTTCTTCCTTTGATGTGTTTCACCAGCCATCCAGAGCAGCCCCTCTGGATGCATAGGCTCTCCTACCCCTTCCGCCGGAGGAGCCGACGTGTCAACTCTCCGAGCCGGAGGACAGAAGAGCCGAGCCTTTCGTCGTGTGTGTTTTTGTCAAAGCCCTCCGCAAGAGGCTCTTTCTTGGTTGCAGAAGGTATGCAAAAAAAAGGTTTTCAAGTCGTGGCAAGATTTGTGCCCTCCTTTCGCCGCAGCGGTCAGTCAATGACGGTTGGGGTTCCTTCGATGTGAACTTCGGAGATTTGTCAAAATGGTTTCCATTGTGGCCAATGGTTCGCTACTAGGAACAAGTGCCTTACTAGTAGTAACAAGTGCCTTACTAGTAGTAACAAGAAGCTATTAGAAACAATAAATAGAATTTAATAGCTTCTTGTTACTACTAGTAAGGCACTTGTTCCTAGTAGATTAACTAAAAGGGTTTCCATATTTGACACGGTTCTGGGCGAACGATGCATCGCCAGGGCATCAACACCTGCATCACCGCGCCGGCGGGGTGCATCGCCTTGGCGTTAGTCTTCCTCCGCCCGGGAACCACAGAGAGCGGCGACGGTGGTGGTGGTCCTTCGGCACGGACGGAAAGAGAAAGGCAACTGCAGCAGACGACCAACCAGACCTCGATCTATACTGGATAGCTTCACACATACGTTTCATATTCAAGTGGTAGAAGGATAATGGGATGTCTACATCATATGGATCTACATTGGATCATATGGATGATTTGGATCATCTACCCTTGTTGGCATGCACTCGGATTGTTGATCTCTCCAACTGAGAAACCGGCTGTGAGGCACCAACTGTGAAGCGGTTGCTTCCCGTGTGGCCATCCCGCAGAACTTGCAGAGTCCTCAGTTCGAGCATCCGAAACGTGAGCAACCGCTGGAGAGAGGAGAACCGCTTTGGAGAGGAGAGGAGAGGAGAGTTGAGATGCGATGAAAAACGAAAACCCAACAGAACAAACCATCCAGCGATTGTTGTGCGATTGCGCCACAGGTTTCAGCTGGAGCAATTGCGCCTTGCTCTCGGTGAGAGCAGCTGAGCAGCTCTTTCACAATGACATTGCATATTCTAAACATATACTGCAATCATACCGATACCTATTGTGGAGAGCCATTTTGTAGCAAGATGGTTTGACATGTTCTTTCTCCTCACTTCTTTCTGACCTGCTCATTGCATTTCTCGATTGGTATTTTTTCGGAGTGGCCGTCCACGGCATCGGGTTGGTCACCCGGCTTCTCAGTGAACCTTCTAAGGCCCAGACTTTGCGATGCTTCGAATTGTGGCGAAGAATCTCATTCTGTCGCTTGGCGGATCTTCCACATGAGGCTTTCTTGATAGAAAGAGGAAGAAAGGTTGGAGGGACTTCAAGTCCTGAGTTCGCCGTTCTTTTCCGGATTCGAACGGGTTTTGGGATTACTACCAATAGCAAGGACGCTGCTAGGTTAGAGGCCGTTACTACTCTAGATTGCCCGTAGCAGCCTCGGGCTTCGATCAGTGGGAATGTGGTGTTTGAACGTGTGATTCAATCGTGCGCCGAGGTGGGACCAGATCGAACCCACGGAAGCATGGCTCGAGAGGCACACGGCGACACAGACGTCATGTGTTGTGGCTTTGCAACGAAAGTGCTTCTTGCTGCTGCCGTTAGCTGAGTACTCGAACTTTTGCTATGAGGCAAGTGCCAGCATTCCTGCTGGCATTGAACGAAGAGAATGCAACTGAGACCTGGCAGCATTCGATTCGAACTTGGAAGCTGTAGAATGTTTGGCGACACTTTGCTTGGTAGCTCTTCACTGGTTCGTTTGCTTGAAAGGGCCGTTGCTGCTCTCAGCAAAGCTACATGTGTGAAATCTCATGAAACTTCCAGAGCGTCAAAAGCTAGAAGGAAGCTGAGCACAAGAACCACAACCACTGCACTACTCAAAGGCGTGTTCAATTTGGGATATGAGTTCTTTCACTTGAAAGCCGGAAGCAGACCGGCACAGGAAGATAGCTCTCACGTTTTGCAACAGAACGTATTTCTGAAAACTCGAGGTGATTGACTCCGTGTAGCTGGGACTCGCCCGGCTTTCCTCAACAAGTGCCTTCCTTACTTGTCAGCGCTCTGCCCAGGATGACCTGGACTGGCTTCTGGTGGGGCAGACGAAGGTCGGAGATAGAGAGTGGAGTATCACAATCCACAGGTGCTTTTGCCTGGATACTTCTCAAACAGGTTTTTGGCTTTATGTGGAATAATTTCGGCCACCTGCTTGGCCTAGTTGATTCTGCCAGGCAAATCTGGCCGCAGGCAAGCTCGGGCCGTTTGTCGTTTTCTCGGTAGTGTCCAAGCTCCATCAGTTTCTGTCCAAACACGGCCAAACAAAATGCTTTGACTAAGACCATTCTTTTTGTACTCCTAAAAACTTTAAAACTGCAGCTTTCAAAGAAGACGTGCAAAAAAGAAAATCATCGCTGCCATACTCGTGAGGTGGCTGCTTGGTGTGCTGCTCAGAATGACTGTCCACAGGAGCTGAGATTCGCCGTGTCAGTCGACCAAGGCGTTGGGTCTACGATTCGCCGGCTCTTCCAACAAAGCCGCGAAGCAGCTCCTCATTGCCAGGCCAGGAGCCTGTACTTTCGCAAGAAAAGTAGAAAACGAGTAGTCGAAGGAGGGGCCGAGTCGAGCCAAGGTATTCCAGAGCCGAGCCCTTGCAAGTTAAGAGTACATCTTCCATCTAGCTAACAAAAGCCCTTCCTAAGAAAGGTTCTTTGCAGACTACTGTAAGAGGTCTGTGATCTTGACAGACTCTTGGCCTTCCGCGATGCCAAGCGCTCCGATGCGCACCCGGCACTCATGGCCTCGCGACCGGCGCCAGGCGGGAATGGGAACACTCCAAGCAAGCAGGATTTCATGTGTGTAGACACATGTCTACACTTCAACATGTCGCATCATCCTTTTGCTTGCTGGAACTGATATGGACCAGTCCCAGAGATATGTTTCGTTGGTGATTTTTGCATCCGGTAAAGGTTTCGCCGGGACGTTGTGTTTGCCGCTTGCCTTTCGGCTGCAGACGACTTGGACGTGATCACTTTGGAGACCTGCCAATCTACTGTGGCCATGGCGTTGGGGATGGTCATGGCCGGCACAGGCGAGGTGACAAACCAGGATATAGCTAGCAGCTAGAGTGCTTGAGCAGAATTGTAAACTGGAAATCTCACTGAGATGTTGCAGGAGATCTAGATGCTTTGCGGACTTTGAGAAGTTTGCGGAAGAAGACCTCCTTGGACACAGGTTCGGCTGGCTGCATGTTTCACTCCAAGCAAGTATAAACGGATTCAAAAGCTTGTTGACTCTGACTTGCAGATTCGGGTATTGTTGCTCTGACTGCGTGAGCCACAGGTTACGGTGTACATATGGCAACACACATGGCGATCGGATGGGTCTGTCTTGGTGGAGGACGCTACACCTTCAACCAGGACACTTCAAAGAACGAATCTCTTTGCGTTGATTTCGTTGATTCGATCAGATCTGATCAGATCCGTTTGTTTTCGTTTTGGAGGAACCTCTCTCCATCGCTGCCCTGCTCATGGTCCGACTCGGGACAAGCGCTTTCACCTTTTCGAGCCTTGTGAGTTCACCTGAGGCGGCTTTTCCACGTCTACCGATGGGGTTGGTGGACAACCGGTGTCACTTGCAGGACTGAGTAGCCAGTTGAGTTAGCACACCGGTCGTGTGGATACATTGCATTGTTTGTTGGCAGGCGTTTCGCCATTTGTATGCTTTGGCTGCCAGGCAGAAGTGCTTGCTGTTTGTTTTTGTGAGCTTTGTTTGTTGTGAGTGGTTATGAGCAATTTGGCTAGCCACATTTGCAAATGCACAAGAACCCTTGGAAGAACCTGAATGTGGGCAGGAAGAAGTCTGTCAAGTTTAGAGTCCCAGTCAAGTTTGGAGGGACGCATGTGCTCACTGACTGGTCAATGGCCCATGCTCACTTCGAGTTTTTGGTCTCAGAAGCTGTTTGAGCTCAACACCAGGTATCATTGAAAGCTGCGATGGCGGTAAAACCATGCAAAAGTAGTAGCAAAGGAATCGCCAAATAAAAGTTCAACCAAGACTTTGCGCATGGCAAGTCCGATGTCCAAAGCTAGGAATGAAAACAACATCCAACTGCAACATCCCAATTAGCCTGTATGTCATCTTCCGTTTTGGAGCTTCCACAATTGGGAGTAGGTAGTCACACCTTCCAAGCCTTTGGATCTCTTTGGAGTACTTCTGCCTATGCCATGCGTGTCTTCCTGTTGGATCCAGAGGTCCTTCTGGAGCACCGGCACCGCCTCGAGGTCCCCGCCCTGCCGGGCGCCGTCGGCGCGGACGGTGCGACGGACGCAGCTGGGCTGGCGGCGCCGCTGGCGGCACTGCTGCAGGAGGCCGACCAGAAATTGTCCGCCGGACCTTTCTCGGTGACTTCGAAGGAGACACCACCACCCAGCGGAGACTTGGGACGAAGAAATGATTGTTTCCTCTTGTTTCTTCAGTGTCTTGTTCTTTTTGGGCATGATGTCGTCTCTCAGCTTGAACCTTTGTCTCAACATGGTTCCAAGCTTCTATGGTCAAAGAAAGGAGATGTGCACGACTACTGCAGCTTGGGTCGTTATTGGTGGCCGGACCCCTCGAAGCCAGACGGCCTGCCCTACATCCGGAAGGACGGACAGCCGAACCCGGACCGCGGCAAGGTGGGGGACAACGGACGCTTCGGTGCCATGCTGAAGGCGGTGATCACCTTGTCCTACGCCTGGTTCTTCACACAGCGGGAGGAGTACGCCAGCCGTGCAGCCAAGCTTCTGAGGGTCTGGTTTCTGGACCCCAAGAAGCGGATGAATCCTCATTTGAGAGACTCGGTTTAACGAGCCATGGCCCACCATGAGTGTCAAACTTGATGGTCCAGAGATTTGGAGATTTTCTCCCATGTGTTGAGTTTCTCTCTCTCAATTTGCAGCATTCGACAAAATCTTCTCAAAGTCTTGAATTCCAAAGTATGGCGGCAACAAAAGTCAGAAAGTCCAAGCATTGTTGCCTTCTGTTGCCTTCCGCCAAAACGAGCCCCCAGATGTCTTTCTTTGTGCTTCACATCCCTCAGGATATGCGCAGGGCATTCCCGGCCACTGCGAAGGCCGCGGCGTGGGCATCGTCGACACGGCGAACCTCGTGGAGCTCGTCGACGCCGTGGGGCTGCTGCAGAGCTCAGAGCCCTGGACCGAGGAAGATCAGCGAGGACGAAAAGAAAGAGACGAAGAGAGAGAGAGAGAGAGA
>CAXAMN010025962.1:380640-461845 GCA_963970005.1 Durusdinium trenchii
GAGGGAGGGAGGAAGAAAGAAAGAAAGAGGGAGCCTGAGAGCAATCGTCTCCAACCTAACAGCGATGGCCTCCAACCTAGAAGCAATCGCCTCCGACCTAACAGCAATGGCCTGTAACCTAATAGAGAGAGAGAGAGAGAAAACGAGGAACCAAGACAGGTTGGAGTTGGCTTCTTTTTTGAAGGATCCTGTGCAGTTGTCATTCAATGTGGTTCTTTCTTTTCTTGTGGATCTATCTTCAATAGAGCAGTTACTATGGAAGGGTTTGCAAAGATGATGGCGAAAATGCGTCATAGCCCCCTCTGTTGATGGTCAATGCGGTTTATGGAAGCAGGACTGGTGGAGTGGTTCAGTGAATTTCTTCAATGGTTGCAGACCAGCAAGCACGGTCGTGAAGAGGATCGCACAAAGAATAATCATGCAACCCAATACGATGCGCAGCTGATCTCTTACGCCTTGTTTGTGGAAAAGCCGGAGATCGCTCGGGACGTGGCCGAGAAGGTGGGGAAGCGTCGCATCAATACGCAGATCCAAACGGATGGAAGTCAACCTGAAGAGATCAGTCGAGCGAACGGATGGGATTATTCCTGTGAAAACCTCCGAAACTTCACCCGTTTGGCCACTCTAGCACGACATGTGGGTGTGGACCTTTGGACGTATCAGTCGAAGGACGGACGGAGCATTAGGAAAGCTATTGAATATTTGTTGCCCTTTGTAGCCGGAGAAGCTTGGCCTCACAAACAGCATTCGGAATTGAAGACTTGGAGACTCAAGGCAGCACTTCTGGCAGCGCCGCTTGAGTTGGGTTGCGGCCCCATGGCTTTCAAGATGCTGCAGAAGAACAATGTCGAACGGCTTCTCCACATGCCGCCGAAGGCAACCCGAAAGGAGCCAGAGCCAGTGGAACATGTCGAGCGCATTGTCGAACCATCAGCAGAGGCGGGTCCAGCTGAGGCTGGCCATTTGCCAGCAGACAAGGCAAAGGCAGACAAGGCATCCGAGAAGCCAGAAGACAAGGAAGGATCAGCTGACAAGCTGAAGGATCAGCTGGCAGATGAGCCAGTGACTAAGGATGGCGAGCACAAGCCGGGCTGAGAAGCCGATGATTGTGAGTGTTTGTTTGCTGACGATGCGTGGAGGAGAACACGGTCAGGAAGAGTTGAGGGAGAAGAGTTGCCTGGTCCACTCGCGGAGAGGAACATCCCATTGACATCAAGGCTTGCAAGGTGCTTTGGGCTTCAAAGCGCTTAAGGTGCCAAATGGACGACGTTGCGCCAGAGAAGAGGAAGCCTTTGGAAAAAGGTCGTCCCTCAGTTAGGCTGTTGTGTTCTTCATCTTTCCCACCGGGGGTTGCTGTGGAGGCATCACTGCATCGAGGCTGTGGAGGCGGGGACCGATCCAGAGTCCGGCGTGAAGATTCCGACGGCCGTGGTCTTCCAGGAGCAAGGACGCTACTAGGGGCTCCTGGCCTTACTAGGAACAAGAAGATATTAGAAACAAGAATTAGAATTAACTTTTCTCTTTATCTTTCTCTTCTTTAATCGAAAATCAAAGTGGAGACGGTCACCTCATGTCATCGTTCCAAGGTGGATTCCAAACAACCGGCACATGTCCATGTGACCTTGGAGACAGAGACCGGCACAGATCTTGAGACGGAGACGCTCCGTTTCCCGAGGCCCTCAGCAAATGTCCATTTCTTTCAACAACAAAGCAAGGGAGTTCCGTTCTTTTCAGGCTGCTCCTGGCTGGCAAAGAGGCCTCACATGGTGTTGCCGATGATTTGTTTGGAATGGCTGAGCTTTCAGGTTCGCTCCATCAGCATCAACAGCGAGGGTTTCTGGCCTGTCACCATCCAAAGGGCTGAATCAGGCAGGGTTCGGACAGACTGGACAAGAGATACGCTTGAGCACAGAGAATTCAAAGTAAAGCAAATATGAGTGCTTGGTCTCAGCGGTGAAAAGCACACAAGTGGAGTATAGCGTTAAGATTTCAGGCGACAAGTGTACTTGGCATTTGAGTTTGGAAATCAACAAATGAACACAAAAAGAGAAAGTTCTCAGATCAGAAGTTCTGTTTGTGAGGCACTCCAGCAGCGCGCTGGATGAAGGCACTGAAAGAGCCCGTCTTCGTGGTGGGGTTGCATGCGCCGTGTAAAAATGCTGAGGCCGTGGACGAAACACGGCGGCTCTATGTCAAGCGCTGTGGCCCTGAGCGGCTTGGCTCCCAGAGCTAAACTCTAAACCGGTAAGCTATGGTAAGCTATCAGGGTGTAAGGAATTCAGAGAAATGGAATGAAACAGGTGCATGCTCTTCATTTGTCTCCAGCATTGTCTCTTTCTGAACTTTGTTTGTTTACCTTGTGCGAAATCGCAAGGCCAGACAGCAGACTCGAGTCGCAGGCTGGAGAGAAATGATAGTGCTTGTAGGTATGATGCACAAGGCTGAAAGAGGACGTTGGTGGTGTTTGGTGTTTTCAAGGCGTGGTTTCCAACCTTCACGGCACCAGATGCCAATCATGTGGCTGCTTAGCTTCAAACAAGTCTCCAAAATCTTTCTTCACATCAGCAGTCCTTTGGTGATTCTTGTGGGAAAGCTCATTAGAAGTTTCAGCTTGTGTTGTTTAAGGCTCAAACCTTTAAACATCCTTAAACCTGCTCAAATCAAGTTTACTGAGGAGCGGTTGACCATGGCCAAGTTGGCCTTTGGAGCACCTGGTGAAGGATGGGTTCCGAACGACTCAACTGAAGTCACAAAGTAATTTCGAAGTTTATCATGGAAAGGAAGAACGTTCTTTTGACAAGCTGGCAGGACCAAATGAGCCTGGAGTGGCTTGAGACCCCAGTGACCCTTCTCTTTGGGGCGTCCTTTTTTGCGCTCCCTGCTCCAAGGTGAGTGCAGCTGAGTGGGCAGCAGCCTTTTGCTGCCCCACCCCACCACCACTCCCACCAGGCAGGGTTTTGAACTTTGAGAGCAGCCAAGGGGTCGTTGCTTCAATGCTTTAGTTTTGCACAATTGTGGTTTGGCTTTACAAGACTTTGTGCAAAAAAACAAGAGTTTTCAAGACTTCGTTGTCAAAACCTCAAGATTGGAAATGGCCTCCAACCTAGAAGCTATGGCCTCCAACCTAATAGCGACAATTCTGGTAGGGAGGTTTGCAAGCGCTGTGTGATGTAGATGGAGGCACTTGTTTGGCTGACTTTGATGGTCCTGACAGCACCCTGGTGGAGCGGTTTGCTCGAATCCTGGATGAAGGCTTTGTTTTTACAAGACGTTTTTTCTCAAAACTCCGCCATCGAAGCTTTGACCTTTTTTGGCGGAGAGGCCGGTCAGATGACCCCAAGAAACCTTTGCGCTCACAGCTTCCCTGCACGGCGTTGCTCGCACAGAAACTGCGGGGAGCTCAGTGCCATGTTGACAAATTTAGCCATTGAATTGAGCATTAATTCAATCATCTCAAATCTCGTGCGCCATTTTCGAGGCATGAGTGTGTCATGGAATCGAAGCTGGCACGACCCACAGAGTAGCAAGCATAAGGCTAGGTATTACGGGTACAAAAACTTAGAAATTGCAGGCTGTGTTCCCCTGGTTCGTCCTCCTTTACTTGCAGATGCAGGCCGGACAAGTGAATTTTGAGACACGTTTCTTTGCAGAACCCCTGCAGGACAAGGAGGCTCGAGGACCTGTTTACACGCCAGACCTTCACTTAAATCCTTCAGAAAACAAGAATCTTTGAGCATCAGTAGAAAAGACACTAAATAGGAATGAAGGAAGAAGATGGAAGGACAACCGCACCTGAGGTTTCAGCCTGCTGCTCAAGCTTGGCAGCAGACCAGTTGATGGGCGCTTTGGGATTCCAGGCGCCGACCAAACTAGCAAAATCGTGGCGTGTTTTCTGGACGCACTTGCACATTGAAGCATTCGCTCCTCAAGGAGATTCGCGATGGCATTGGCGCAAGGAGCTGCATCATGCAAGTCACATATCATAAAAGAAACTTCCCACATCGAAAGGAAAACAAAAATGCATAGACAGGGCAAAGAGAGAAGAATTGAAAGGTTCAAGTGAGCGAAGATAGGTTTGCCCATTCAGTGGAGGCATGAACCATTGCTACCCCAAGATTTCCTGGCCGAACGGAAAGCGGAACTCAGAAAGTCCCGCTTCCATCCAGGCGGGCGCGTCGTTGGGACGGAAGCGAAGTTGGAATTGTTGCGACCCATAACAAGCAACAGTAGTGTCCGCACAAAGCATTTCTGAGTACCGTTTCAATCATACATCCCCTTAACTTCAATTTTTAGCATGCGATTCTGCTGTTAAAAGGATGCATTTGCAAGTTGACGAGGTGCAGGAATATTGAATGAACTGAGAAAATAGTTTACAAATCCTAAATGCATTTGTTGTTTTGACTTAGAGAGGGTCATGTCTCAAATTTGACGTAGAATTAAATATGTGTTTTTGACAATTTTTGTTCCCCAAACAGTGTGGTCACACTGAGGGGTTCTTACGGTAGGAGAAAAGCAGGTGTGCTTAGATCGCTGTTCCACGCGGGCGTCTGCGTCTAATTCGCTGCTATTTACAGTACATTCATGCCTCTCGACATCGTCAATGTGCATTTCGACTGCGCAGGCTCGCAGAATCTGGGGGCCAGCGGCAGGTGCTTCTAGCGACTGCGCTCTCGTTGTGGTGCCGTGCGCATTTTGGTACATGGTGGTCACTTTTCGTGGCAGGTGCAAGGGAAACCTCGTGCTTTGGTGCTCCAAAGTCGACTTTTCGTGACAGGTGCAAGGGATCGGAGCTGTTTTACTTCGAAGTGCAGTTTTCGTGGCAGGCACAGCACTTTGGACATGGTGGTGATCGTCGACGAGCTCTGATTTCGTGACAGGTGCAGTGAATCGTGACTTTTTGACATGTGGCTCGTTTGCAGATTTCGTGGCAGGCACAGCACTCTGTGACTCTCGATGTGCAGATTTCGTAGCAGGCGTAGCACTTTGTGAACCTCGAAGTGCAGATTTGTGGTACAGCACTTTGTGAACTTCGAAGTGCAGAGTTCGTGGCAGGCGCAGCACTTGGTGAACCTCGAAGTGCAGATTTCGTAGCAGGTGCATCTCGAAGTGCAGAGTTTGTGGCAGGCGCAGCAACCTCGAAGTGTAGATTTCGTGGCAAGCGCAGCACTTGGTGAACCTTGAAGTGCAGATTTCGTGGCAGGCACAACACTCTGTGACCCTCGATGTGCAGATTTCGTCGCAGGTACAACATGACCCTCGATGCGCAGATTTCGTGGCAGGTGCAGCGCTTTGTGAACTTGGATGTGCAGATTTCGTGACAGGTACAGCGCTTTGTGAACCTCGAGCTGCAGATTTCGTGGCAGGCGCAGCACTTGGTGAACCTCGAAGCGCAGATTTCGTGGCAGGTGTAGCACTTGGTGAACCTCGAAGTGCAGAGTTCGTGGCAGGCACAGCACTGTGTGAATTTGCTCACTTGATGCGAGCTCTGCTGGCTGTGCTCTCAGATGTGTGCTCTCTGGATCTCTGTCTGGTCTGTGCTCTCATCTCTCCTGGCGTGGTTCCACCCAGGCGCGCTCGGCATTGTGGGCAACTCACTCACACACTCTCTCACTCATACACTCACTCACTCACTCACACTCACTCTCACACTCACTCACTCACTCACCCACTCTCACTTTCTCACACTCACACTTGGATGGTTGCTCGCAAGAGCTAGGATCAGAATGAAGTCCCACTTTACACTCATTAGCACTTGACTTGATGTAACTGCAAAATGCCGAACGGAAAGGTGAAGAGGTCCGCCGAGTTGAAGATGTTTAACAAGTTTTGTTTTCCTGGAATGCCTACTGCTGAACGCTGCCTTCGACGTAAAAATTAGCAGGAACAGGCGTCCCTGACTCACGTCACAGGAAATCCACGGTGTCTTCGCTGGATGCCGACCATGGAAATCCCCGGCATCCCCCTGCCTCTTTTTTGATTCGCGCTGTCTTTGTTTTCGTTTGGTTCTTTGTAGTAAGGCCAGAAACTACTAGTAGCACCCAGCCCTCTAGTGGAATCCACGGCAGACTTACCAGGTACAAACCTTGGAAACAGGTGTTAACGCACACACACACACACTGTGCCGCAATCGGCGCTCTGTATCCCTTACATGACACGAATTTGGTGTAACAGTTTTGCGCGCCTAGCGCCAATATTGGCGCGTTGGAGAGTGAGTTACTAGCCACCTAAAAAGCCTTAGAAAGACAGAAAAAGAAACAAAACAAAAGCACACGAAGAGGGTAAGAAAGAAGGATAGGTGTAGTGACGAGGCCCACTTAGTTAAATGAAAGTAGTTAGCAAGCGGGATTTTTGTCTTCGCACCCTTGTTTGAAAGGCACCTGAAACCTAAAGAAAGGTGTGGAGAAACGAAAAGCAACAGAAAAAGAGAAAGAACCCAAGAACATGAAAAGCACATGCAACTGAAAAGCGGAAAGTCTGAGTCCTGAGCCCTGCCTGTGATTACTTAGAATACTTAGACACATGTTCGCAAATCCTGACTGGAGCGTAAGTCTCAATGAGCCCTGCGCCATAGTATCATGGTATCGTGCAGAACAGGCAATCAAGAGAATTTCAGAGTGAAGTCCCAAAGCAGAGACGAAAAAATCGGAATTGATCCCCTAGGATTTGGGTTTGCGTATATGCGGCGCCCCTCGACAGGGATCACACCACAACCCTCAATGGGACTCTGTGGCGATATATACTTAGAGCTAGGACTAGAATGAAGTCCCATTTTATACTTATTAGTACTTGTAATTGCAAAATGCCGAACGGAAAGGTGAAGAGATCCGCCGAATTGAAGATATTTAACAAGTTTTATTTTCCTCTGGATTGCCTATTGTTTAACGTTGCTTTGGACTTAAATATTAATAGGAACGTGAATTAGGCGTTTTTTTCACTCATGTCATAGGAAATCCACGGTGTTTTCGTTGGATGCCGATTATGGAAATCCCGGTATTTCTTTGCCTCTTTTTTGTTTCGCGCTATTTTTTGTTTTCGTTTGGTTCTTGGTAGTAGGGGCAGAAATTATTAATAAGATCTAATTTTTTGATGGAATTTATGGAAGATTTATGAAATATAAAACTTGGAAATAGGTATTAATATTTGTTTAATTTTCGTTTATATTTACATTTATATATATATATTTATTTAGTTATTATTATTATTGTTTTTTTTGGATCTTAATGCATTTAGATTTTTTTGATTTATATTTATAGATTTTATATAGAATGGGATTTTTTGCCGGAATAATTTGAAATATATATTATATTAATTAATGTTATATATTTGTTTATGAAATATATTTTCGTATTTAAATATAAATATATTTAATCGTTTTATTATTGAAATTTTGGGATTTATAGGATCGGATTTTGGAAGAGTAATGTGTTTATAATATATAAATAAATTTATAATTTGATAAATATAAATGGGAAATGCATTTTTTTAAAAAAATATGGAAAGAAATGATCGAAGAAAATAAGGAATGAAGTAAGAAAAGAAATAGAAAAGGAAGGAACGAAATAGGAAAGGAAGGTAGAATTGAAGCAAGGAAATAATGAGGAGGAAGGAAGGCTATGAAATTAAAATACGCTATTGTAACATGTTATTTAAATAAATGTTTAGTGTAGAGATTATTGCAATTATTAAAGGAAGATTGATTGGAGAAATTTCGTGATAATTATTTTTTGATTGTAAAAATATATTTTGGGAAGATATTACGTTTCTCCGGTAATTTTTTATTTTGATTATTAAATATAGAAATGATTTTTCGGATATAGTTTTCTAGATATTTATTTATATTTATATAATTATATATATATATATTATATGTTTATTTTTTTTTATTGTTTTAAATATTTAATATATTTTATGAAATATATTAGATTTAAATTTTTATGTTTTCGATTTATATTTTTTTAATAATGAAAATATATTTTGTAATATTAATAAAATATAATAATTATGTGTTTTTTTTATTAAATGATTATATACGATTATTACCGTCAAATTAGGAATTTATATTATAGATTTATTTCGATATTTAAATACTTTAAATTTCTTGTAAAATTTATAGAATTCTTTAAATATATAATTAAAATTAATATAATAAATAGAACAATTATATGTTTTTTTTACATTACTTAAATTCAAATATTTGATAGATATTATATTCTATTTTATGCAAATGATAGGATATATAATCGTATATATACGAGTAAATGATATATATAGGATGGTTTTGTTCTTTTTGAATATTTTTTTATGTATTAATTTTAGTATATTTCTAAAATTCGGGTGTTATTTTAGTATTATCTTCATGATATATATTTACTTCGATTAAATGATTTTTATTTTTTTTGTAAAGTAATTTATTATGGTTTTTTATACCATTTATTCTCGAATGCGTAGCGAAGGATTCCCGTTTATAGTTGGGGGTCTGGGGGTTGGAGTTGTGTTCGCGTGGCTTGCGTCGTGTCGTCGTCTCTGGTCGTTTGTCGTCGTCGTCGCGTCTCAAATTTGCTGCCATTGGGGGAAGCTTTTGCAAGGGACTTTGCATGGACGTGTCACGTGTCAGTTTGCGTCGCTATTCCATTGTGATTTGCATGATACCGACATGTCGTGCAAGGAACGTGATGCATTTCGCTGCACAGGCGCAGCGTTTTGTGAGATCCGCAGTTTGCTGCGCGGTGCCATTGGGATTAGCGTTTGGAGAGTCGTCTTTTTGGGGTGTTGGATGTGGCCGTGCCATTGGGATTTGCGTTTCAGGATGTGGCATCAAAGCTCTGTTTTCGTGACAAGTCTCAGCATGGGAGTGTGCTCTGAACGGGTCGAAATCATTCCAAACCTGTGGTGTGGTGCAAATTTTGTTGAAGCTCCCATGCGATGATATTGTCACTTTTCGTGGCAGGCGCAGGACTTCGTGCGGGCTTTGAAGCGTGGAAGTGCAATTCTCGTGGCAGGCGCAGGGAATCGTGAGGTTGCGAGGTGTGAGGGATGTGACATTTCGTGGCAGGCGCAGTACGTTGTGCGCGTTAGACGTGTGGATGGGGAAAGATTCGTGGCAGGCGCAGGGAATCGTGAGGTTGTGAGTTGTGGTAGAGGTGAATGTCCCTGTCCCATTGCGATGTTGTTTGGAGGGGCTGGAATCGCGAAACTGCTTGGCAGGGCTGCGTGATGTGTGTGCTCCGATGGGTGTTTTGGCTTGACTTTTGGAAGAAGTCTTGTATGAAACGCTCGTTTTGCAGACTTTGACGTGTGAGTTTTTGAGGAAGTCTCGTACGAAACGCTCGTTTTGGAGACTTGACGCGCAACCCTCTGCGGAGATCGTGCGTGTCGAGTGCACCAAATGCAGGCGAGAGTGCGACTTGTCCCATGCGCGCGCAACCCTCTGCGGAGATCGTGCGCGTCGAGTGCGCGAAATGCAGGCGAGAGTGCGATTTTTCCCATGCGCGCGCAACCCTCTGCGGAGATCGTGCGTGTCGAGTGCGCGAAATGCAGGCGAGAGTGCGTTTTGTCCCACGCGCGCGCAACCCTCTGCGGAGATCGTGCGTGTTGAGTGCGCGAAATGCAGGCGAGAGTGCGATTTGTCCGGTGGAGCTGGTGGCTGAGAACTGGCGACCTTGTAGTACAACTTTAGTACGTGGAGTATCTGGGGAGCTGGAAGCTGAGAACTGGCGACCTTGTAGTACAACTTTAGCACGCGGAGTATCAGGGGAGCTGGAAGAGAGTCCCACAAGAGTGTCCCGCAACAGTGTCCCACTAAATTGTCTCAAAAAGAGTGTCCCTTAAGAGTGTCCTACAGGAGTATCCCACAAGAGTGTCCTACAAGAGTGTCCCACAAGAGTGTCCCACAAGAGTGTCCTACAAGACTTTCCCACAAGAGTATCCTACAAGAGTGTCCCACAAGGAGTTCCACAAGAATGTCCAACAGAGTGTCTCAAGAGTGTCCTACAAGAGTGTCCTACAAAAGTGTCCTATAAGAATGTCCCACAAGAGAGTCCCACAAGAGTGTCCCACAAAATTTTCCCACAAGAGTGTTCTCCTAGAGCAAGCGTGTCTCACAAAAGTGTGCCACAAGAGTGTCCCACAAGAGTGTCCCGCAACAGCGTCGCTCAAGAGTGTCTCACAAAAGAGTCCCTCAAGAGTGTCCCTTAAGAGTATCCCACAAGAGTGTCCTACAAGAGTGTCGCACAAGAGTGTCCCAAAAGAGGGTCCTAGAAGAGTGTCAGACAAGAGTTTCCTAAGAATGTCCCACAAGAGTGTCCTGCAAGCGACCTAAAAAAGTGTCCCACAAGATTGTGGAGATCGTGCGTGTCAAGTGCGCGAAATGCAGCGAGAGTGCGATTTGTCCCACACGCGCGCAACCCTCTGCGGAGATCGTGCGTGTTGAGTGCGCGAAATGCAGGCGAGAGTACGATTTGTCCGGTGGAGCTGGAAGCTGAGAACTGGCGACCTTGTAGTACAAATGTAGTACGTGGAGTATCTGGCAAGCTGGAAGCTGAGAACTGGCGACCTTGTAGTACAACTTTAGTACGCGGAGTGTCAGGGGAGCTGGAAAAGAATCTGTGCCCTCAGCAATTGCGACGTCGTACAGCATCAGAGCATAAAGCAAACCGATCTTTGGTGCCGGACACCAAAGCTACGGCGATACAGTTATTTCCGGATTAAGTCATTCCAAATCAACTCGGAAGAATTTCATAGATATAGTAAAATATAATTTTCACCGGGGGACCTCTTTGCGACAAAATTTCAAATAGCCGGCACCCATGAAGCAAGATTATAGACGAATTTTTCAAAAGATTTTGTTTACTCAATCCTTACATCATAAAAGAAAGTCTTCTTAAGGATTTCGATCACCTCGGTGAATTCATTATCTTTATTTTGTTTGCCGACTCAACTAGCGGTTCGATTTGCTTCCAAAAATTTCGTAACAAAAGTATCGAGAAATTAATATATCCTTCTTCTTTCTAGCTTCTGTTGCAAAATAATTCTCTTTTAATATGGGTAAATTCTAACCCTCCATTCCTCATAATTTTAAAAATTATTATTAAAAATGAATTCCCAAGAATTCCTATTTACATCCATACATATTAAAAAAAGAATGCTATAACAAATAACTCTTGACAATAAAATACTAATTAATAACAAACTAAAACCCTAAACCTTCCGATTCCGCTACCAATTTAAAATTAAAAAAATCAATCGGCCAAAAAATAATTATCGAAAATCACAAGTATAAATAAACTTATCTTGCAATCAACTACCACGGACTTGGAATGACTTAACATGGAGGTTCACAAAAAGTGCTTGCCACCAAACCTGCACATGGAGGGTCAAAAAGTGCTGCGCCTGCCACGAAATCTGCACCTGGAGTGCTGCACCTGCCACGAAATCTTAACATGGAGGTTCACAAAAAGTGCTTGGAGGTGCTGCACCTGCCACACAATCTTGCCATGGAGGTTCACAAAATACCGCTCCCACCAAATCTGCACATGGAGGTCCAAAAAGTGCTGCGCCTGCCGCGAAAGCTGAATCATCTCACCAGTGGTGTATGATGAGTGTATGATGAGTGGTGTATGATGGGTGATGAGTCGTGTATGATGATTGGTGTATCATGAGAATTAACGATATTAATTGAAATAAAATTCTTTCATATATATCAATTAAAAACAACATGGAACCACGAACCCGAATGCAAACACGATCGAAAAACAACTATGTCCAAAGGACACTCTTGCGGGACACTCTGTAGGACACTCTTGTGGGCCACTCTTGTAGGAATCTCTTGTGGGACACTCTTGTAGGACACACTTGTGGGAAACTCTTGTAGGACACTCTTGTGGAACACTGTTGTGGGGCACTCTTGTGCGACATGTTTGTGGGACACTCTTGTAGGACACTCTTGTGGGACACTCTTGTGAGACACTCTTGTAGGACACTCTTGTAGGATATTCTTTCGGGTCACTTTTGTAACAAACTCCTGTGGGACACTCTTGTGGGACACTCCTGTAGGACACTCCTGTGGAAGACTCTTGTGGGACCTTTTTGCAGGACACTCTTGTGGGCCTCTCTGGGAGGACACTCTTGTGGGACACTCTTGTCTCTGGAAACACTCTGTGGGTCACTCTTGTGGAACTCCTTGTGGGACAAACACACTTGTGGGATACTCTTGTGGGACAGTCTTGTAGTTCTCTTGTGGGACACTCTTGTGGGACACTCTTGTAGGAAACTCTTGTGGGATACTCCTGTAAACAATCTTAAGGGACTCATTTTTTGAGACAGTCTAGTGGGACTCTGGTCCTTGGAATGTGCAGCCAGAGCTGTTGAAGAAAGGAGCTAGAGCTGTTGAAATTGAGCTAACTCAAACGAGAGCTGTTGAAAATGGGACTAATTGAAGCTAAAGTTATTCTGAAGAACCTGCTACCAGAACACCCCAAAATTGCGAAAGCCGCAATTTAGAAACCATGGGGGCTTTTTGAAGCTCAGAAATGAAGGCACAAAAACCTCCTAAGTTTTTTGGAATATGTGATGAGTGGTGTATGATGAGTGCTATATGAATGTAGTTCTATGTATACCGGTTGGAATATCTATATACAGAATCTATGGTAGGTGCAGCATTGTTTGAATGTGGAGAAAACAGGCAAAACTCTTTGGGAACTATTATGGCTGAGACTTTGCATGGACATTGCCTGGTGGTTTTGGTTTTGTCCCGCTCTGCCATTGTGATTTCGTAGCGGGCCCAGCTTCATAACAGTAGATTGAAATTCGCCCAAAAGGTCAAGCTCATATAGTGGTTCCCCAATTTGTTTGCTGTTGGGATTCAATGCCAGAAAAGACTGCGTACACTGGCTGCGCTTCTTGTGTGATGAATGGTGCATTTTGAAATTGGCATGAAAGGCGGATGAATGGATTGGTATATAATCACTTAAATTTGTTTCCAAGAACAAAAAAAAATCTTCTTAGAAACAGAAATAGGACCTTGACCAGCCGAAATAACTGTTCATGTGGATGGGCCAGATTTGAATATGTTACCGGTTCCCATTTTATGCATATTTTATGGTGCAAAGTCAAAAAAAATTGCAATTATTTGGTACCACCATTTGGGAAAATAGCATTTGCGTTTTGTCACCTGCTTCCCTTGGAGATAATCCATTGAAATACAGTTTGGAGGTGCTGACGCAATCTTCCATGTGAAGCAAAAATTAAGAGGTCGTCAACGTATAATGAAATCTGAATTACCAAACAAAAAATGGTGGAGGATTATGTAGAACTCCAGAACAATGGGTTCATATTGCAAACGACGTGTACGAGGCGGTTTTTGAATTACATTCGGATCATTTTCGGAATCGTTCCTCCATATTTATTTCCTGAATTGCAATTTTTGTGGCAGGTACAGCACTTGAACCTCGATCTGCAGACTTTGTGGCCGACGCAGCAAATGTGATGCATTTCGCTACACAGTCGTAGCGTTGTGTGAGATCCGTTGATTACTGCGCAGTCCCATTGGGGTAGCATTTGGAGGATTGTTTTTTTTGGGTATTGGATGTAGCCGTGCCATTCGGACTTGTGCGTTTCAGGATATGGTATCAAAGCTCGTTTTTCCTGACAAGTCTCAGTTAAAGTGGCGATTTTTGTGATGGGGGTGCACTGAGAACAGGTCGAAATAAGTCATTCTAAACGTTTGAAGTGATATCAATTTTCTTGAAACTTTCTTGGCAGGTGTCGGACTTTGTGGAAGTGCGATTCTCGTGATAGGCATAGGGAATCGTGCAGTTGCAGTTGGAGATAACATTTGGAAGCAGGTGCGTAATTTGGTGTCGTTAATCCTGCCAACCGCAGGAACTAAAGGTTGTGAATTATGGTAGAGGTGAATGTCGTTGTCACATTGGGTTGCTGTGTGAGTGGACTTGTTCATTTAATGTTTTTTTAGTTTTTACATTTAATTTATTGATGTACAAATATGCATTTATTTATCTGGAAATTTTGTGAATGATTTTTTCAAGGAATATATGTTTTGATAATAAGATTTGTTTTTTTTTTTTCAAGTGTATTGGAATTATTAGTAAATTGGTAGGATATCATGAGGATATATATATTTAGTTCATTTCGATCATCAATTTGTTTTTTTGAGTTATTTCATAGGAAAACAAATGTTGGTTGACTGATATTTTAATTTCATAATTTGATATTTCGAAATACATATATATAAGGTTTCATAGATAGAAAATATATTTTAATTCGATTTTAATAATTTACATTATTCAATAGGTGCGAAGCTATCGATGGCAAACGAAGTCCAAAGTAGCTGGTGATGTACAGTCGAGGCCCAAATAGACAAGAACCAGGAAGCAGTTTAGGCCAAGACAACCGATTGGGGAGCGCAAGAACGCGCAACGTCCGCGGATCTCTACAGCGTACAACTCACAATAGGTTTTTTTGGGATAGTGTTTCTGGAGTTCTGAATGCTCAATGAAAATGTCTGCCTAAATTCTCAAAATCATGGTCACCAGATTTTTTGTTTCGTAATTCATATTTCGTTACGTCTTGTCGACCTCTTAATTTTTTCTTCATGTGTAAGACCGCGTCAGCACCTCCAGACTGTGTTTCATTGAATCATCTCCATTTTCTCCCCAAAAACGTGATATCTTTGACTTTGCACCGTGATACATGCAAAATAAAATCTGGCCCATCCACATAAACAATAATTTCGATTGGTGAAAAGCCTTTTCTTCTTGACATATATTCCAAATCATTATATATGTATCAAATCAATTTATACGTCTTGCAAATTTCACTAATGCACTATTCATCACACAAGAAGCGCCGCCAATGCGGGCAATTTTTTCTGGCATGGAACCTGAACAACAAACCTGCAGAAGTGTGATCTGCCAGCCACGTGGCCACTTCATCTCTCACGCAGTCTCCCTGCGAGGACGAAGGGCTTGGACTTGGAAAATCGAACGACTTCGGTGCTTTCCACAGCAGGCACAAATGCGGAGGTGCAGCAAGTTCGGCTCGGTGATCTGCTCCGCATAGTGGCACGTTGGGGAGTCAGCTAATGCCATTCTTCCTGGAGGCTATGATCGGCTGTCGGCGCGGGCATTGGTCCATGTGGTCATCCATCGCTGTGATCAGGCGACAGAACATGGAGGCAGCATCCTGCAAAAGCGGACGGAGGTTGAGGATCTCCGTCGTAGCCAGATCCACAGCCCGGCGAGATTATCACCTCAACGTTCAGAAAAAACACCTGTCATAGATTCTGCGCATGGATATTCCAAGAGGTTCGGGTGCAGCTACATTCATGCACCAGTCATCATAAATAATTTGTGAGGTTTTTTGTGCATTTCTGACTTTAAACAAAGTCTCCATCCATGGTTTTTGGGCTAGCGCGTTTGCAATTTTTGGGGTGTTTTGGCAGCAGGTTCAATTAGTCCCATGTTCAATATCTCTGGTTCAGCTAACTCAATTTCAATACCTCTAGCTCCTTTTCAAAAGCTCTGGCTGCACACTCCAAGGACCTTTGTTATCTGTGACCTCAGCTGTTGCGACGTCCTACAGCAGAGCGTGAAGCAAATCGGTCTTTGGTGCCAGACAGCAGGGCTGCGGGAGGTTGTTCATGAGGGGATTTCTTTCCAGTAGCACTTCAAGTAGCCGCCCATGAACCGCATGAAAATGTGTTGTCAGTCAATGCGATCAACTCTATTGTTGCGCGACTCCTACACTGGAATAAATTTAATTGTTCTTGGGGCTTTGTACATTCGAATCCTGGCGTTCCGCAAAGCTGGATTTGCCAGGTTTGAAGCCACCAATTCCATTAAAAGAACTATATTCCCAAATCACATTTTGTGTTGCGTCTGCCACCAAAACTGCACCTAGAAGTTCACAAAGTAGTGTGCCTAGCAAATCCAACTCTACGGAACGACGGATGCAAAACAGACTCGGATCATGCTCAGATCATGGTCGGTTTTCGCTTGCTTCTTGAAGTGCAGATTTCGTAGCAGGCACAGCACTTTATGAACATTCATGTCCAGACTTTGTAGCTTTGTAAACCTCCAGCTGCAAATTTCAAGGGAGGTGCAGCATTTTGTAAATCTCCATTTTCAGATTTCATAGCAAGCCACGGATTCCATTAAAAAATACAACATTTCCTGCGTCCACTATCTCTCCAAAACTCATTTTGTATTGCGTTTGCCACGATCTACAAATAGAAGTTTATATATTATACGTGCAGCATAAAAATTCATAAAATGCTACACCTACCGCGACATCTATACCTCGAGTATTACACCTACCACGAAATTTTAATATATAACCATATAATTAAATAATATAAACCCTCCCAAACCAACAAAAAAAATCAAAATAACTTATACCGAAAAACGACCAATTTTAATCCTAAAATCCTTTCATATTTTTTTCATAGAATTACTTCTATATATAATACCATCACATTCATAAATCCTATTTAATAACTTAAGCAACATATATTCTGTCTATCAAACCTCAAATATATATATATATATTTCATATATATAAAATTATTAAATTAAAATATCATATAATCAATATATATTTTTAATTTTATTATTATAAAATTACAAAAATAATAATCGATAATTAAAATAAAATAAATATATATCATTCCCATAATATCCTACCAATTTAATAATAATTATCAAACCATATTCATTCCTCTGCCAGCGATCGCGATCGATCCGTCCGTATTGGGTCGCACAACTACGTATGGTTCCTTCTAAAAGATCGGTGGTCCATCAAAGTGCTTACATCGTCCTGGGTCCTCGGAAATAAAGGTTCCGAGTATAGCTGCATAAGGCCAAAAAAAGGGTCGACGATACTCTAGATATAGGTATCAAAACATATACTCCTATAAAAAAGATTAATAAATAAAATTTCGAAATAAATACATACATATTTATAAATAAAAAATATATATACTAAATTCTAAAAAAAATCGAATCCTAATCATTAATGTCAAAAGCGTGCATCAAATATAAAATTAATCGCCGCAAAAAAAATCAATAAAATCCAAAAAAACATGGAATTTTTAACTTAAACGAATTAAACGCGCGCCTATTAGTAAGCCTTATCGCAATATTATAAACAATAACAATATTTTTATATAATTTATCTTTATCTTAACTTTTTGCCTTTATCACCTTTGCCTTTAACTCAGCCCTACTTTATTTTTTTTGGCCCTTGCCTTTGTGGTCGACTATCATGTAATCAACCTACATGGGCTCAATTCAAAAATGCTCGAGGCTTAGGCGTGCTTTGTGCCAGGCTTTTCATTGAGTTGCAGGTGCTGCTGCAATTGTGCAGGACGGCAACGCATTCGCCATTCCAAATCCAACAAACTCCCAGCCAGCCGCTCATACTCGCCAAGCTTCTTACACTTCATGGCCCCTTGAGGGATCTTGCCTTTCTTAAACTGCGGTAAAAAAACCACCAGGACACGGACAATCCCAAACTTTCGTTGCCGTGTCTGGGAGAGATTGATTTCCCGCCTTGACCAGGCTCGAAGCCCATCGTTATTCGTAACACTCTAAACTGTTCAGGGAAGTTTCCCCTTCATGAACCTGATCAAGAAGGCATACAACTTCTTTGCTCTCTTCATATCCCTCCTCAATCTTCAGATCCTGCCCTAAATCCTTCTCGGCGTGCTCGAGCTTGGGATCCAAGCTTTAGGCATCGGAACCAATCGTTTTTTTCCCCTCTCTCTCTCTCTCTCTGTGGCTGCGCACGGCCCAGCCATGGGCCTCTGCGTCTCCCCTCTTCTTTCTCCACAGCTCCGTTGCCATCTAGGCCCGACTGTGCCTTGTCAAGTCTTTCTTCATATCATCTCTACATGTATTCACATGGAGGTATAGGTGTACATGACTTTTCACTTGAGAATATGATATGTTATATATTCACACATCTTGATACATAATCTATTTCCATCGTTTATCATGATTGAGCTTTCCTCCATACTTCAGTGGCCTCCAGCAACGCTCACGTTTGAACTTCCGAATGTCCCCATAATGCATGTATCCCATATGCGCGCAAATGATTGCGAAAGCTTGCCTGAACGAAACTCATGAGTCTCTTCAACCTCATTCTTGGCAACAAATTGAAGCGTCACCAATGATTTGTGATCAATTCTGCTTGCATGTCCAAGAGCGGCGCCCTTGTATGGCACTCTTCTGAGAGTCATTGTCCTCACAGTTTCCAAGGGATTCCATCTTTGCTGCCCTGACACTGTCGTGAAAAGAACAGCTGTCCACTCAGCGCCGGTCCAAGATGGAGGCCGTCTCTTTGATCTTGCGCAGCTTTTGCCCCCACATCCGATTGCCTGGTGAACAACCCATCGGGTAAATTACATTATTCGGTGGGGGGGGCTTTCAGCTTTGATGGACAGGAGGCTCGGAACCTCCATGCTTGTTTGACTCCTTCAAGACAGTTCGACTGTTGGAAAAATCTACGGACTGGACCGCAAAATAAGAACAAGTCACTTTGCAAGATTGCTCAATTCAGATTGTCAGGTGCAAGATCTGCCCGTGAAGTGTTTGTTGCACAAGTGAAGCAAGCGTCTTGGCCTGGCTGCGGCCCATCGCTCGACAGGAACTCGCCGCCGCCGATGGGCCACTTCGAGTTGCCAATGGTCAACTCCAAGTAAACCTTCAAGAAGCGCCAACGCTTTTCTTTTCAAAGGAAATGCGCATGATGAATTCTGCCATGTTTTTCCCCGCGTTGACGTGTGGTTTCTCACCACGTTGACGTGTGGGGTTTTTGTTTTTAAAGTGGTATCCGCTCCTCCTTCCTCCTTGCTGCTACCCACCAACTGCCACCCACCAATTGCTACCAACCAATTGCCACCAACCAATTGTCACCAACCAATTGCCACCAACAAACTGCCACCAACCAAGTGCCACCAACCAATTATCCCCAACCAACTGCCACCAGCCAAGTGTCCGCTCCTGTGTCTGCCGATAATTTTGGTTTTAGCTGTATCCGCTCCTCGTCTCCTCCTCGCCCCGCCGTGCACCAACCAGCAACCAACCACCAACCAACCACCAACCACCGCCAACACCAACCGCCACCAGCACCAACCACCACCGACTACCAACCACCAACCGCAAACCAACCACCACCAACCACCAACCACCAACCAACCGCCACCAACTACCAACTACCAACCACCAACCACCCCCCACCCACCAACACCAACCACCCACCAGCCTGGGAGTTCTGTCATCTCCGCCGCTCTGCCGGTGTGATTTGCGTGGGAGGCGCAGCGCTTGGTAACTCAAACTTGTGATTCTATGATGAATATAAAACACACTGATAAATTCATTGAAATTCCTTCTTGTGATGACCATCACATAAATACCAGAATCAGATCCACTATCTTTACAGTATAAATTAAATCGATAAAAAAGGGTAAAATATGATCTGAGCATTGGACAGTGCCATTGGGCAGTCATGATGCGTTTGGCTATGGTGGCGACGTCCGATTTTTTGAAACTAATGATTTTTCCCAATTATTCAATTTTTTCGGCAATCAAGGGGAAACGCGAATTCTATTCTGGCACCCGGAAAACAATTCATCTGGCTAAAAAAGATCAAAGTCCACATGAATGTTGGAGCTTTTGGAATAACAACTCTGATTGGAACAACACTCTTTTGTGCATTGATTTAAAAGCCAAAGGCACGAAAAACACCCAAAATACACTATACTTACAGAAAGGATCTCAAAACCACTCAACCGAGATGTATGTCATAAACATAAACGATGATGTGTCCATAAACCACTCAAATGAAACCCGAGCTTGGAGGGCTGCCGAAATTAAAGCGTGGAGAACATACAAAGAACAAGGGCATCCTATGAACATCATGTATTCCTGCGTGTGCGAATACATATCCTATCATTTGCTTAAGTGGAATATAATCATATTAGGTATTTATAAAATTTTAAGGACACGGAAAATCAATTTTTCGATCTGTTACATCAAACTTTATTGCGTATCTGAGGAAATGTAAAGATCTTCCAAAAGGCTCAAGGTATCTAATTTCGGACGAAAATTATGATATAAGTCCCTAATTTGCCGGCAATGATCCCATATAATCAAATTTTTTTTAGTTCTTCCCTTCGACCAACAAGCGCACAAAGGAAGCCGCTGCAAGGTAGGGCAGGCAATTGTGGCTGTGCTCTGTGGCCCGCGCGCAGTGCTGGTGGCCGGGGTGAAACGTTGAAAGTCACTTGCCTTGTGAATTGGCTGCTTGGTAGTCCGTTCCAAACGGGTCCGGACTTCCTTGACAGAGTTGGAAAACTCGGGCGCATCACGACCAGACGGTGTGAGCGCCAGCAGCTCTACCAAATCTGGATCGCTGCAAAACATAAGACGTCGCCGTCGAAGTCTGCGCCGCGAATTGCGCAGGCCCACGGCCCAAGCCGGGTACAGTACAGCGAATTATTGCAAACATGCTTTGCGTGTTTCGGGAGGGGACGGCCACCCAGACTTCGACGTCCCAGGCTGGAGCATAGGGTAGCTCCAAACAACAAATTTCCCTACCCACTCACAGCCATAAATTACTATGTGGCACTGTTTGTCCTGCGCAAGGCTCAAAGCGCATGGACAGATCCACGAAACAGCCTTTGTCAATTTGCATGCTTCACAGCCCGAACAAACAGACAACGGCATCTTCGAGGCTAAAAGAAATCAAGTTGCAGCAAGGCTCCTTCAAAGTGCCCCATGTGTCTGTCCACGCCCTGGCTGACCCTTGAAAGGCAGCGAGGGCTTGCGGTTGTGGCCATTGACCATAGCATTGAGCCGCCGGCGCCCTCGCATCAGGCTGTCTTTCGTGCCTGCAACTCTTGAAAGGAACTTTGATTGCTAAACTCAACTGCAAATTAACATAATTGCCAAACTTGAGCTCTGTGGCCAGGCTCTGTGTCCGGGTCTTGTCCTCCTCTTGTCCTTGTCTTGGCCGCGCGGGTTTCCTGAACTCTGTGGCCTGGCTCTGTGACCGGCTCTGTGTCTGGGTCTTGTCCTCCACTTGTCCTTCTCTTGTCCTGCTGTTGTCCTCCTCTTGTCCTTCTTTTGTCTTCTCGCTCACCAACCCTGGGCACACTGACTGGCCGCGCCCCTGAACTCTATGGCCGGGCTCTGTGACCGGGTCTTGTCCTCTCTTGTCCTGCTCTTCTCTTGTCTGTCTTCTCTCGTGGCCGAACAATCAGCGATGTCGATGCCGACAAAGATCATTGATAAGGCAATGGGCTAGGTAGGGCATACCAAGAAATCATTTTCGAGTAAAATTGGTCCCAAGAACTGGGTTTGAAATTGGGGTCTATGCTGGTATAATTGCACCTTCTATCTTCAGACATGACTTTGGATATGGCATCCTTGATCTTCTTGCTAGCAAAAACTGCATTGGGACTGATCCTGATCATGTGCTTCATCAATGTTGACGTGGGGCCACCAAGCCATTCCTCATTGGGCGCACTCTTCCATGTCACACCACCTTGGGATTTTTTAACAGCTGGGAAAGACCATTGCTCCCAGCATCATCCATGAACTTCAGGAAGCACCTTTGGAGATCCCCCACACCAACACTGGGATCTGGATGCAACCTGCTCATAGCCCACAGAGAATGATATACAAAAACAAGAGTTGGTCAGCATGAGTTTCCCAATCTGTGCGCTGTGTGATGGCTGTGCTTTGCAGTCTGTTGACACGCTGATTGGCTGCTATGTTGTGCTTCTGCATTGTGAATGCTTCTTGCCAAGTTCGGGTTTGCAGCCACTGGCTCAAAGGCACAAGGGAATTGCAGCCACCAAGTACAAGCGCCAGCGTCAAAAATGTGAAAACTTGTAAAACAACAACAGCAACTGTAACACCCTCATCAGTAAACAATCTCTCCCTCAACAATAGCCAACAAAACTCAACAATAAAACAGCATTTTTCCTAGCAAACCATTAGTTAAATAGTAGTAATTTTAAACTATCAGTTCAACAAAAACTGACTATTAGCTTAAAAAATTGTCTACAAAAGTATAAAGTAGTTAAAAACAAAAATGGCTACTAGTGAGGATTTTGTCTTTTAACTGTTTAGAACATGGTCTAACCCGATCCATTGGGTTAGTCTGTGAAACAAAGTGAAACCTAGTTGACTTACAGCACTTTTGAAAAGCGCGAACTTTTCTCTCAAAACCGAAAAGGGCTGCAGGCGAGTTGACTGTAAGTGAGATGTCAGGGATACAGCAAGTGATGATCACACCCCAGGTCATCATCCTGCCCCCCTACACATCACACAATAAATCACAACAGCATCAACAAATTCAAACAAAAACCATTTCACCGCAACCTCAACAAAACTCACAAAACGCCCACAACAAGTCACAAAACAAACAAGCATCACAACATCACACACCCCAGCACACAACTTCACACAAATTCACAAAACAATTCACCAAACTTGCTCGCCTCTACCAAGCCCCAGCATTTCATGAAGCATTTAATGGAACTCTCCCCTAAACTTTATAAAAGATTTAGGGGGAAGTATTTTTAACCTCGCATCCATCCTACGATACTATGCATATTCTCCGCCCATCCGGCCAATGGCGGAGGTTAGGGCCTCAATGCTTTTGGTGGCCAATTGTTTTCAACCTCCTTTCAAAGGAGGTGCGCACATAGGTGGGAATTGGGGGAAGGTTGTCGCGAGTGCAACTCCCGGCCTCGACGACGCCCGCCCCGCACGAGGATACCCACTGCTTGTACCGGGCCGCGCCGGCTTACCGGACACGACCTTCGGCACAGTTGTGCCTCTGTGGCTCTGTCCACGCCGTCGCTCCGGTCTTCGGCCTCAAACCCCTCTCGGTAGGGGTAGTAAACCCCAGCTGCCGGGGACCCAGCCGGGGCTGTGTTCCTCGTCGCCCATGTCGCGCTGAACCTCAGGAGTTGTTGCAACGCCATGGCTGTTCTCCGTTCTGGATGTTCTTCGTTTGGCACTATCTCCTTTACTTTTTCATTGATGGTTCAGTCTGCACAAATGGGCACGTGGCTTCTGGAGTGGACTTCGTTCAGCTTTACTCGGTTGGTGCCCCTTGCGCCCTTTTGCAAGAGAAGATGGATCTCAGGCGGGCATCCTGCTCACCAGCGCTGTGACTCCGTTGGAATTGCGCTTGGCAACTCCTGTGCAGTTGGACACATGGACTGAGATCAAGTCTTCCTTAGCTCCCCATGCATTCAGTTGGATATCTTCAGAGGCATTTAGTATGTGAGACATTTTTTCATACCAAGAGCTGTGTTGAACTATCAAGACCTGTGCCCTTGTACCATTTTGTTTGAAGTCATTGCGATGCCCGGCTTCGGTAGTGAACTGGATGCTCCAGGGTCGCGCCGGAGAAGACCAACCACCAACCACCAACCAACCAACCAACCAACCAACCAACCACCAACCACCACCAACTACCAACCACCAACCAACCACCAATTATCCGCTCCTGTCTGGTGAAGTTGTTAACATGTGGGGTTATCTGGTCCCATAATTTGATTTTCCCAATGGTTAAAATGCTCTTTTTCCCTGACTTGGGAGGGAACTTAGCATCCATATTGGTCGGCATGTGGGATGTTCTTCATTGAATCGTAGATAGTGATTGGGGATTGGTCTCGAGGCTTCTGTCGCCATAAAAGCACACTTGCTCTAGTCTGTCAATCTGTCCAAGCATACAAAAGCATTTTTTTTGCCCGATGAGGCTTGCATAATCTAACGCCCGAGCCTTCTCTGCTGCCAAATGCTCGTTTGCAAGCGACATGCGACACACCTTGAAAGGAAGGACTCTGAGTCTGATGACACTACGTCGGACAACATGCAATGCGTAATTCAAATAGCCACAAAGTACCAATCCAGAGCTTGATTGAATGGAAATGAAAACTGCGATCATATCACAGAATTGGCATCTATTGAAGCCTGCTCTACCTTGCTGGATTCTGGATCGTCCGGAGCTCGCATCTCCTGAAATGCAAGGAGCAGTTAGCCACTCTTTTTGTTAGCAATGTCAGCAATGTTCAATGGTGGCTTGAAGGGCACATTTCATGTGTCCCGAGTCCCTCTTCCAAATCCCCAACAGCCAACTGAACCCTGTGGTTCTGCCAGGGTAATTTTGCACACGGCACAGCCTCTTGCCAGTACTTGCACGAACGCATTCAAAAGGCAATAAAATGGTCTTGAATTTCAGAAGTCTCTCTTCTTTGACAAAAATACATCAACACTCTCCTCGTTTACGAATCTAAGAACCTCTTCATAAACGCTCTGGTTCTCGAAGAAAACCAGTTGTGCTCGCGCAACGCCCCCCGAGCGCTCCACGAGGTCCACCAGCGGCTGCAGGACCTCCGCGCTCGGGGGCTCCGAGGCCACCAGCGTACGCTCCGAGGCCTCCGGAAGTGTAACGTCTTCACTCGGCTCAGGTCTTGAAACACCTTTTCTCGTTCCTTTTCTAAAAAAGGGGTCGCTTCGGAGGGTTTTTTTCCACTGCGGCGACGTCGTTTCTGGACCAAAAAAAGAGTTGCTCGGAACACCGGCAGTGCCCTGTCCCGCGTCCTGGAGCTTCTCCAAGGTCTCGGAGCTCGGCCGAAGCCGCCGCCACTCGGCCAGGGCCGAGGCCAGAAACCTCGAATTGAAGCACTGGTTTCCTATGGAAGATGAGGAAACAAGATGGAAAGGAAATTGAAACAACAAGATGAAACAAAAAAAGCAAAGCTTCAGAAAGTCGAAATCAATGGGAACATCTTTTGACAAAGAAGTTGCGGGCCCGAAAACAAACCTTTTCCAAGCCGTCGGAATCAGGTCAGAATCAGGTTTGGGATAAGTTGTTTTGTCTTAGCATTTGCTTCCACTTTCTCTAAAGACGCAACTACTTGCAAATTCTGATCACTGCTGCCGTATAAACCCTATCCTTCTGGCAAAGAAGCTTTCACTAACAACTGCATAGATTGGAAAATCCTAGAACCACAATCAGCAGCTCCCCTTACACTGCAAATACGACGGGGGTTCCTTACCACCTGTTGAGCTCATTCTTCGGCTGAGTGCGAAACCGTGACACCACGGCCACACCTGAGAGGTCGGTGGCTGTCGCTGCCAGCTGGTGCAGGGGCACTGCCTGCAATCTCAACTTCTTGTTTCTACGTTCGCTTCTTGTTACTAGTAACAAGTGCCACCTAGTAGTAACAACAAGCTATTAGAATTAAAATAAAATAGAACTTAAATTCATAGCTTCTTGTTACTACTAGTATGGCACTTGTTACTACTAGCATGGCACTTGTTACTACTAGTATGGCACTTGTTACTACTAGTAAGGCACTTGTTACTATTAGTAAGGCACTTGTTGCTACTAGTAAGGCACTTGTTACTACTAGTAAGGCACTTGTTACTACTAGTAAGGCACTTGTTACTACTAGTAAGGCATTTGTTACTACTAGTAAGGCACTTGTTACTACTAGTAAGGCACTTGTTACTACTAGTAAGGCACTTGTTACTACAAGTAAGGCACTTGTTACCACAAGTAAAGCACTTGTTACCACAAGTAAGGCACTTGTTACTACTAGTAAGGCACTTGTTTCTAATAGCTTCTTGCTACTACTAGTAAGGCACTTGTTACTACTAGCGATGCACTTGTTACTAGTAGCAATCTTCTGACTGAAGGACATGCCATCTTGGACTTTTTTCATGCGAAAGAATGATAACACTTCATGTGGAATTCCACCCCTTGGCCAACACTTTGCACCAGTTCGCATTTGCAAATTCCGCTTCTAGATTTACAAAAGCAAATGGCTTCACCGCAGGAGATGCGCCAAGTGGAGAGGAATGGTTTCTACATGCTTCATGCGCTTTCGCCCACCTCAGGCTGCGCTTTTGGCTTTGCTTTGGGCTTGGCTTTAGCTTTGGCCTCCAAGTGCCCGTGTGCGAACGTTAAAACACCTATGAGCTTGAAGCGTGAGCTATCCTGCGTCCACTGCCCTTACAATAATCAAGTAGGCGCCTACTGAATTCAGTCAGGGCAGGCCAAACCAAAAAGACAAAGAAAAGAAAAACACACATTAACAAGAAGCTACTAGGGGCTCCTGGCATCGCTACTAGGAGCAAGAACGCTACTAGGGGCTCCTAGCCGTACTACTAGTAACAAGAAGCTAGTAGGTTGGAGGCCATTGCTTTTTTTGGCAGAAGCTTCCTTCTCAGGTCCCTAAAGCTCAGCCGTGCCCGACTCGCCTGCTGCTCGGAATCCGAGTCCGAGGAGATCTGCCCTTTCTTCCTTTTCAGCGCCTAGTCGAAAGGAGTCCACCATTCTAGTGAATGCTTGTCCCCTCCCACCTCTGCCAAGCCTTCTCATCAATAAAAGTGCCACGTCTTCTTTCCCAACGTTTCCCTAAAAACCTAGGAACCAAATGATTAGTGCGAGCGCTTCTTCAAGGAAGCTCCCCGCTTCCGACCTATCCTGCGTAGGTAGTAGCATCTTAGTAGCTAGTAGCCACCTCTCCCTACTAGCTACCTAGCTACCTCGACTCGGCCTCCCCGCCGGGCCAAAAATAACACTCTCTTTGGAAAGCGAAGGTGAAATTCCTGGGCACCTTCTTGACGTCGAAGGAGTTGAAGTTGATGAAACCCGACATGGCGGACGTATGACGGACGTCGTGACCAGCGGATTGGCTATGGTGACGTGATGTTTGTCAATCTGACGGTGCGGTGGAGCAGAAAAGTTGTGATCATGGACGATCTCTGTATCACCGAAGGTTCTGCGGGTGATCTGTGATTCGCTTTGGACAAACAAAGATCTCTACAACAAAAAATTGCACATCTTGGTAACCTTTTCTGTACTCATGTGTTTCACAAGCTTTGGGCAAAGCGTGCCATGCCACTCAGGGTGGAAGCCATCCCAACATTCGGAAGCTCTTCTTTGGAAAGAAAGTGCCAGCAAACAATAGATGGACAGTGAATAGGTTGGGTTGATCTTTGCGATGATGGGTGGATAGGTTTGGGTCTTGTCTTCTCCAAGAGATGAACGTCAATTGACTGTTTGGTCCTTCGGGGCAGTGACTGCCGGAAGCATGAGGCTTGCAGGCACAAGTATTTCAACGCTGTCAGCATTTTCACTTGTCCCGTGCTCCCTTTCTTTTCTCATTTTCCCTGATCAGACTGGCCAGCAGGGCACTCCCAGATTCCGATGTGAGGAAGCTCCAACGACATCCCCACATGTGCGCAGGCCAGACACTTGCTTGTCTCTCGGCGGCTTTAAACCTTTGAGGCGATTGAAATTCGTGCAGCTTGTCGAATGGCACCCTCACACAAGCATGCCTTGAATCCTCAGGGGCGCGCCATTGAGTCCTCGGCAAAGCGCAGATTGCAATGCGTAGATCCAAAGAATATCTTCTTGGAGATGCAGCTTCAACTGACTCAGACTGAAAGGCCCTTTCGGGTCAACAAACTCAGCAGTGTAGTTCTGTGCTTAGTCTACTTACCCCTAACATCCCCTAACCCAAACGCTTTTCGTTTAAAAGAACCATTCCGTACATGCAGTGTCATTGCAAAAACGGCCTGCAAAGAGCCAACCAGCGACCACCTCACCAACGTTTCAGCTGTTTTGACCCCCTCCCACCAGATTGAAATTGTTTCAGCTGTTCAGCACTGTGTCCAACTGAAATCCAGGACAAGCGATCTTCAGCGATTCAAAGCTCAAACTGCAGCCGTCCAAAGGTCAATTCACTCCTCTTTTTCATGTCTTCTGCCCATCCAAATAGGCGCTCGCGGCTCCAAACTCGGCTGGGGCCCTGGCGCCACTTGGTGCGTTGTCAACGCCGGGAAGGTGGCAGCAATTGGTGAGATGCCTCCCACGTCACAGTTCGCTGGCTTCGTCAGAGAATCTGGGAAGGGAATGGCAAACAAAAGAACGAAGCAAAAAGGGACTAGATTCCATATTGAATTGATTTCAAACAAATAAACCTTTCTAATGTAAACAAAAGGAGGGATATCTATTGAAAGGATTCCATATTGAGGTGGTTCTTTGAAGGCACGAACACTTGTGGTGCTCCAATCGTACGGTCCAAGGATTCCAAGTTTCGGGCCTTGTCCGTATCCAATCTTGGCGTGTGTGACGTCTCAAGTGGTGTCTAAATAACATGATACCTCTTGTCAAACCACCATGCAGGTCGGAACATTCAAAGCTCTCTTTTCAGGCCCCTCTGCGCAGTCTTCTTTGTGCAAACAAATCCAGCGGAAAACGTCACACTGGGCGGACCAGGTTCAAGAAGCTTCGGACGCCTCAAAACGGAAAAAGAGTCTAGTTGGTGAAACGATTCCCAAGGAAGCTTCTTGTAGCGATCAAAGACATAGTAAAAAGCTTCTTGTTTCTAGTAGCGATGGCCTCCAACCTAATAGCGATGGCCTCCACCTAGAAGCCAAGACCGGCTTGAGGAACTTCTTGGAGTTGCAAAGTGTAGACAGAACCTTCTTGCGATGGGGACTGGTTGACCCAATTCAAACATTTTCCGGCAAATGGCCTCTGTTAGAAAAGCTGTGCTCTAACCATTTCAATTCAAGCTGTTTTGGCCAATGAGTTCGGACACACCTAAGGACCCTGGTGTTGGAACACACACAGCTCTTGTTAATGTTTGACATTTGGAGCCCTACAAACCTTGCCATTGCCAACTGTGCCCCAGAACAAGTTGTTTTTCAGTCTCGGACAATTGCAAAGATGCACACACGAAATCAATTACAATCCAGTGACCATACCTTTTCTTATCTAGGATATCTAGGCGCGTGCGCCAATGTTGTGCAAGTCTCTGGGGCCACCCATCTATCATACTGAGTGGACCACGCTGTTCAGAAGGGGTTCAAACCAAACAAATTTCCAGCCCCCAACCTGCCCGAAAGGGAGTCTCTGTGTCTCATGTCTGCAAACGTGGCGTTCTTTTTCTACCCAGCTTTGCAAGCTGGCGAAGTCGCGAATAAAACTCTTCAATCTCTTTGCCCGAACCGTAGTTTCATCTCTGACAAGGCACTGATGTTTGGCGCCTTGCGTTGGCCCTGTTCCTCAATCTTTGCCCACGGTGAGCTTGTGCATGAAATGATTAAAAACGAATGTAAACACCCACACACACAAAATTTGAGGAGGACTTGGTCGAACACCCATAGTATCAGGAGGATGCATGAAGAAGTACAAATACTTAAATACAAAGCTAGGACATAGCCTTGCGGAAGAAAGGATTGTTGTCTCTTCCCCTAGAGTGGACACATCTCCTGTGCACATGTCATCAGAAGGTGAGGGGCAACGGTTCCCGCTCCTCTAGCAACATTTTGGCTTCCCCCGACTCCACGCCAGCCGACTGAAGGATCTTCATCCAACCTCAGCGTCATTCTTGCAAGTCTGGGGTGGCTTCGTCAAAACTAACTGATTAGGCAGCCCTTATGGGTGTTCCAGGTTTGCGGTACCGCCTTCCGAGAACGTCTGGAGTAGGGCAACAGTTGGTTCTGTCTTAGTTAAGTCTTAGTTTTCATCTTTGGAGAGGATGCTGCATCGTCTTTGGTCCGAATCTAAGATAATCTAACCACCTCCATGCCGGTCCGATACCTCTAAGATGGTTACTCGATCATTTCATTTCCCAAGCTGCTCTCCCAGCTGAGGATGGACTCGGCTCCCAAGGTAGATAGGAACAGCTGCTCCACCTGACACTGAGAACCACCAAGTCACCAAGTGACTAGATGTTGGAACTCACGAATCCCTAGGCTTGCCAACAGAACGTTCTCTTTTTTCTCTTCGAGGTGATTTCATTGGAAGGCACCTTTTCGCAATGCTGCACAAATTGAAGGATGGAACCATGCCGAGATCAACTGTTGCAAAAAAGGATCAAAACAAAACCGTCCCGTAGAATCCAACTCTGCTCCAACATTCACCAACCTGCACCGCCCTGCCATTCTGGAGAAAACCTGCAACCCTGAAGTCCGTCCAAATTCGGATCATGTGTCCCACCACTGCAGTTGCTTCAAGCCTCTATTACAACAACCAATGCTCGAGTTTAAACAAAGGACCATTGGGGATCACAAATAAAAGACAAATTTGCGAAACAAACATGCAAGAAGGCCAAACAGACTTCCTGAACTTGAAACAAAGCTTTTGGCACCAACACACTGGTGCGCCCTGCACGACATGCGCGCCTCCTTCCAAGAAAAATTGTTTTCTTGAGGCACTACTTGAGCCTGCGAAAAAGAGCAGAAAAGGCGCGCTAGAACGTCAGTTTCCAAGACGGAATATTGAACTCATAAACTGAGATCGCGAGTTGTCCCTGTCAAGAAGCCAACAGGGTGGTATCAGCTGGTTAGATCAAGGTGCAAAAGAAGAAATACGGCAAACACACGATTCAATATGGCGCACGCCGGCTAGGCTGCCTATCGTCTAACCCTCTCTTGTGCAAAGCTTTGTGGGCTTGGCCTCCGATGAAGCGCCAGATCCCTCAATTTCGCCCATAGCTTCAAGGCAATCGGTCCAGGTCTCCCGAAAAGCAATGGCTTGTGGGTGCTCCTCCGGGATCCCCTCCATGCACCAAACTCGTATTCTTCTTTTTCGTGGACACGTTTTCACTTCACTTTTCGGGGTCCAGTCGTGCACAAAACATCTTAACAAACACTTATCAGCACGAAACCAACCGCACACTGACTTTGGAAGTGTCAGGGTAGGCATGGACGAGGCTGCTTTGAGGTTCTGGAGGTCAATTTGAGGTGATACCTTGCTGGTTCTTTTGGTTGAGGCTGGATTGGGTGGTTTTCAACTAACTTTTTCCCCAAACAGTGTGGCCACACGAGGGGTTCTTACGGTACGTGTTACCGGGTGTTTGATCGGAGGGGTGCGAAACGTGACCGGCCTTCATTCGCCTCGAGATCTTCGTGCATTTCGGCTGTGCAGGCTTAGGGATGCTTGGCGCGAGCGGGTGCTCTTCGAGACTGCGCTCTCGTTGTGGCGCCGCGCGCGTTTTCGGACTTGGTGGATCACTTTTCCTGACCGGCGCAGGGGAAACCTCGTGTTTTGGACATGGTGGTGGCCTATTTCGTGGCAGACGCAGTGAATCCTGACTTTTGGACATGTCGCTCGTTTTCAGAAGTCGCAGGAAATCTCAAACGAAATGTGTGTTGTGGCAACTTGATGTTGTCTTTGGGCGTGCTCTTGCTGCGAAACACCATGGCAGGGCAGCACGAATGTATATCTTGTTGTGCAAATTTCGTAGCAGGCGCAGCACTTTGTGGACCTTTCAGCGCAGATTGGCACGCGCAGCAAGTGCTCTCATATGTGTGCTCTGCTTGCTCTTATTTGAGTGCGCCCTCATGCCTGTGCTTCTACATATAGTTTTATCAGATCTCTAGACATCTCCCATGTGCATACTGGACTATGAAGGTTGCCTCGAGAACTGTTCAGGCTAAACATGTATGGAAACACTCCAATCAAAACTTGGAATGTCCCAGAAAGCAGCACATATTGGTGAACACATGCATACTAACTGAACCGAAGCGAACCGACACTTGGTGAATTCAAGAAATGATGAACACCTGAATTCACCAGGTTTTCTCCGGATTCTGACCAAGTTTCAGTACTTCACCAAGACTGCATTTCAATCGTGCTGCATTTCACTCGTCAGACATTTTCAGATATGCTTTCCAACACACCAAAAACATTTATTCATGACCAGACTCATGAAACTGATACCGCCATCAAATTCAGAACTTGAAGACTCTAAACGTGTTTCTTTTTTGAAGCTCTTTGATCGAACCTCAGACTCCCGACACATTGCAGGTCCTTGCCCAGGGTCTGTTCTGATGCATGGGCGGCTCTACGGGACAAAGGCTCTGCTTCATCGTGGCGGCCCATGCTCAAAAGGCACCTCAAGTAACATCGGGTGGGTTCGCAACATTCGAAGGCCAGTCAGTGTCAGTATGGTAACCTTTTGTTGGGATCAACACCCAAGCACAAGCCGGGATGCACACAACTCACCACAATGATGCACCCAATGTTCTTTTTGAACCTTGAAGAATAAGCCCAAAGACAAATATCCCATAATATCCCCAATATCGCAATCCCACATGCTCTGCTATGTCCTCTGTACGTTGGCCGACAAAGACCCACTTATCTAATGAACACAAGGTTGGGTGATGGAAAAGCTGTCCAAGGTAGATCTGGCGTCGACATGCCTGCTTCTACGCAAACGCTGACATCGTTGGAACACGCACCATTGCCAGTCTGTTTTAGAGACTCCTCCCTTGCGAGGAGAGTAGAGGGATTCGGGGCCCGAAAGTGGAGAGAACGTCGAAACCTTTGAGCCTTTGGGACTAGCGACCTTAGAAACCTTGGGAGCCTTGTGGGAACCTTTGGGGGAATGGGTTTTGGAGCTGCTCCGGACTGCTCCGAGACCTCTACTCTGGCTGAAGACCTCAAAGCATTCTGTTGGGAAAAAGAAACGATCTCCTTGTCAATGCGACTGGCGCCTGGCCAAGTTGTTGACGAACACCAGGGTCGTTGGATGGTCCACACCGATGGTCTGCTCGTGAGACTCAACAGCCTCGGAGCTGAGCGACGCGTGCCGCAGAGTGAAGCAGTTTGTGCAGCCTTTTGACACTTCGAACAGAGCTCCATCGAACGTGTTCGCAAAAAGAACAAACGCACAGAAAATCAATCCAGGAAGTCCATGCAAGATTGCCAAAAGTGCAACCCCCAAATCCCCCCAGTCTACCCCTGTACTCTGCTGCCACGCAGCTCGCCGCAAGAGCGACTCCGCTCGCAGGTGGTCTCCCATGGCGCTGAAGCAATTTGCCAGATTGTTCACTGAGATCAATGTGTCTGGATGGTTTGCACCCAACACACGCTCTCGAGCTGCCAAGCATGCCTGGTTGAAAGCCTCCGCCTTGGGAAACGGATCGGGTTTTCTTCGCCTTTCGAACCCCCTCTCGCGCAAAAAGGACTGTTTTGTGACAAAACGGTTTCCAAGACGAGACCTGCAGACCGGCCTTTTGGTAGTGGCCCATCTCAACCTGGCACAAAGCGAGCTGGTTTTCCGCTGACAAGGTGGTGGGGTGGCTTTCACCCAGAGCCCCTCGGCAGCAGTCCAAACATCTTTGCACCATTGGCTCTGCTCTGAAGGGATCCACTCCGATGAGAAGGCCAGCGAGGTTGTGGAGAGTGGTCAATGTGTCCTTAGTATCCCAAAACAAAAACATTGCACTTATCCATCTCGAAAGGAAATTCCTATCGAGGAAAATTATAGACACACGTAAGGTATGTGTGACACATGTCCGTAGATCCATTCAGAAAAGGATACCCTAAGGACATATTGACTCCTAAGATACCTACGCCAAAGAACATTTCTGTCCAAGCCAGCTCTAAGCTCTAAACAAAGTAAAACGACATAGAAAAGAAAAAACAGTTAGAACAAATTGCACTTTTGAAAGCTTGGTTTCTGGGTGGTCTGTGCCCAGGATGTGCTCTTGGCGCTCCAATAAGCGACTCATCAAGGCCTCAGCTTCTGGAGCTCGACCCATCTCGGCAAGAAGTGTTGCCAAACCTTAGTTTCATTGGAATTCGAGATAGCTAGTATAGTGGTAAGAATGAAGTAAGCTAGGTAAGATATGCTTCGCTGTCGCTTTGCTTGCGTTCATCCTGATTTTGTTCATGAGCACAATCTTGAAAACCGTGCATTTAAATAGGGGTGCCAGCCTGATGCTAGCACCAATGACAAGCAACAGTGAAACAAGCAATGACAAGCCCCGCAATGGCTACTGTGACAACAAACACAGCACACATGAGAATGATCAAGGAGAAGCCACAATGGCATTCGCAATGACATTGCCACCACCAATAGCATGTCACAATGATACCAAGCAGTGAACCAACACAACACGGAATGTGAAGACAGCATCAATGACATGCTGAACTGATGACAAATCAACATGACAGCACAACAATGACAATTTGACCGCACCACTAAGTTGCGGCACACCTTTGCCAAGTGAAGACATGAAACTGCTAAGCCATTGCAAAGTTTCGGGATCCTCTGCCCCGCACTTGCGCTCCAGCGCCTCAAGCGCTTGTTGCATCAAGAGCTCCGCTTCTTGGAAGTGGGCCATTCGCCAAAGGCACCCAGCCAAGCATCTTCGAGCCCCCCAGGTGAGATCGTCATCAGCACCCAAGATACGCTCACACGCTTCAACACATCGACGGTGAAGCTTCTCTGCATCGTTGAAGCGTCCCATGAGTTCGAGGCATTCTGCAAAAGACAACGTGCAATTCAAGGTGTCCGGGTGTTCCTTTCCTTTGCTGAGCTCTCGAGCAGACAATGCTTCTGAAAGAAACGATAAGGCTTCTTCGTACATTCCACGGCAGAGTAGAGCTTGCCCCAGGCGCTCTTTTGCATCCATCTTGACTTCAGCGTTCTCTGCACTCGCCTCACGCTTGCGAAGAGTATCCACAAGTCTGGCTTTGGCATTCTCAATGCCACTTTCACCTTCCACACGCAGTACCACGCAACAACGCTGTGGCTGTCCCGGTTCATTCAGCAGCTTGTTTGCCAAATTCCGGCCAGGGGCCTTTCCAGCTGCTTTCATTTCTGGTGTCTGCCGTTCTGAAATGTCATAAGCATTCGCAGCATCGACCAGAAGCGGAATGCAGAACCTTGGCTCTTTCTGCTTCTTTCCTTGAAGCTTGTTAAACAACTAATCAAAAGAGGCTAGTAACTAGTTGAACGCAACATCAAACAAATGCAACCAGCACTGATCTAAGTGTGCCAACTAATCATGCAAAAAGAACCCGGCTCGTGGTGGATACTCCTTCTGCACATAGGCTTCCCCTTTCTCTGTGTGGTCTCGCCGCATCATGTTGCGAAAGTTGTTGTCCAGCAGCTCGTGTCGGTCCTTCCACTCATTGGGTGGCTTTGGGACGCAAAAGATTCCAGCGCCCCACCAGGCATTGGCACTGGGACCCTCCGTTTTCAGAGAGGCCCAAATCTCGGCCGCCTCCTTCTCGAGCGCCGTGATGTTCCGAAAAGGGAGCTCGCCTTGGAGACCCAAATGAAAAATGGAAAAACAACCTTTGAAAGTAAAAAAAACTTAGTCGCGAACTACACAAACTTGGTCAGTTTTTGCAGTGCATCTGGGTCACCCGTGTAGTGGAAATAGACCTTTGGATTTGGCAAAGATGACAAGTCCATGGCATCTTTCCACACGATGATCCCGGTCTTCAAATGCTTCCATGCGTAAAAACTAGAGATAGTGTCACTGTCTTCGTATGCAGCTGACTTGAAGATTCCACCTTCTCGGTACCTGAGTTGCAGGGCATTTCTTTCTTTATTGTCTTTCTCTTTCAATTTTCCTTTTAACTTTTTCCTTAGTGTTTTTCTTGCTTTCCAAGATGTCAGCACAATGGAAATACATCTCCATGTATGGTGCGCCTTTGGACGGAACCTCCACATCATTCTTCAAAGCTTATCCATTGTTGCATCCTTTTGGGGTTGACACTGAACGCGTTCAGGCACAAGGTCTCAAAGTACTCCACCAAACTGTCTGTTTCCATCGTTGCGCCATGAGAGATCTAGCTCAGAAACGAGGAGAAGCCAAGAGTTGGATCAAAGGGGACTAAAGGAACTTGACCAAAAAAACCTCGCCTACCCTGAACACCCTACAAACAAGCTTGGTTAAGCAAGCCTTGAACAGCAAACACAATCAGTTGCGTGTTTCACACAAGGCTCAAATCACAGAAATGCACTAGCATCTCAATGTTTTGGGTAGCTCTTGCATGTGCCCATTCAAACACACTTGATGAAACATGCGCGTAGTAGATGGACTCCGTGCTTGTTGAAAAGTTGACAGGTGAGTTGCGAAACAGCAAGGTGATATGCCTGGTGTGTGAATCAATCAACTGAGTGCCTCTGAACTCGTATTGAGATCAGCGTGCTGCAACGATACAGGCGATATGTTCTAAGCATAGGAAATGCCAATAACTGCTCAAAGGGTTGGGCCTTAGAATCCTCCTGTCCTCGCTGTGTAACTTTTGTTAGGCATCAAATGAAGTGAATATGGCACACAAAGTTACACACTCAAGCAATCCGTAAGCGGAGACGAAACCTTCGTTTGTCTCCTCGTTTCTGCTCGTTTCTCCGTTTCGCCGCCTCGCCTCTGTAGATCCTTTGAGAGCCTACAAAAAACACCGGTCTCTTTGCCAGCCTTGCGGAGCGCACTTCTGTTGCAACGAAGACTCAATCACTGTTGCGAATTCCAAGCGTGCTCACTCCAAAGAACCCCAAGTGCAGCCCCGAAGAGACTAGTGCTCAGCTGTGCATCTTGGTGCTCAGCTGTGTGGGTTGAAAGTCGAAACTCCAGAAAGGCCAGGGATTGCATAAGTTGGACAACTTCGGTTTGCCGCTGAAAGAACATGGAACCTTTTTTCATTTCCACCACTTCCAATCACGTCGCCTTTTTGTCAGCTTTGGTGGCCCACCTCTGGTCTTCTGGTCTCGTGCTCAAAGGCTCTTGACTGGCGATCGTCTGGCCTGAACCGACTGGCCACAAACAGGTGGACCAGGAGACTCTTGCCTCATTTGAGTTAACTACTTTTGAACTGCACCTTACCGTGACTGTTTAGGGCTTCAAATCACCTGAGAAGGTAGTAGTAACAAGAAGCTACTAGCACCTCCTGGCCTTACTACTAGGAGCAAGGACGCTACTAGTAGCTCCTGGCCATACTACTAGGAACAAGAAGCTACGAGGAACAAGGGCATCGATCATCTTTCGAAATAGATGGAGCCTTCGGTCGGCTGTCAACGTCAACATGCCACTGTTGCATGTGGCCAGTGGCAACTAATGCTGGCAGAAATAGAAGCAGCTAGAAGAATAGCAACGGACTGTATTCTGACCTACTGTACAGTCTGAATTTACACTCTGACTCACATTTACACTCACTTGGAAGACTACTTTCCTTCACGAATAGGAATAGGGGGTTTTCCACTTCCGTATGATGTGTTCGTCACTACTGGGTTCCTTCCTCTCTCCCCCTTCTTTCTCGCTCGCAGGCTTGACATCTGCAAGGTGAAAAATCGACTCTTTGCTGCTTGCAATTCAATCTGGCATACTGCTCGTGGATTTGCGTGGGCGAGACCGGGAACGCATCACCCTAAAAAACAAAACACACCAAGTTGTTGAAGCGCCAAGGACCTCTGAAACAGAGCCGTCTCGCTCTTCCAACCACCCCGCCCACCCTGAGCCCACCGGCCCGGGCGTTGGATGCATTTCACCTAGGAGGACTTGAGGGGGAACTGAGCTTGGTGCATGTCTCTCCACTACGATCTCATGTCCGACCAAGTACAAAAGCCTCTTGCAATTCTTTTCCAATGGGAATTCCTCCTGGAGATAGCACTCCTGGTTGAATCTTCTGTTGGGAGATGTGCGACATTTTGCGACACAAAATTCAAACTAAGCACAGCAGAAAGAAGAACGAACATAGCTTCTGGGCTTCTGGAAGAAGCGCGATTTGATCACTGCATGCCCAGATATGGTGCGAAAACTGGTCCAGTTGACAACTAGGCATTGCTGCGAGTGGCTCGCGCAAGGTGAAACCGGTGTCGCACTCTGCGAGGGACCTCTGATGATCAAGAAGTTCCCCATGTCGGTTGAGTTGCTGGATGTCATATTCACGATCCGGCTAGGTGAATGTCCTTGATTGATTCCAGCCAAAGTGGTATGCTGTCCGTACAATCAAGAAGCCCACCAATGCACCAGTGGAGAAAATCAAGGAGCCAACCGTTTGATTCTCCAAGGTCACGAGGGTCTAAAGTTCCCAAGCCACAAAAATCATTGCGATGGGCCCACCCAGAATGACGACCAGAAGATTTCGCAAGAGCTCTGTCAGCAGGCATCGGCCTTTTGTTCTCAAGTACAAGGAACACCCCAAAGCCAATAGGTCAGGTATCTGATGATGAAGATCGAAAACACCACCTCTCTTGTCTCCTCATTGTCAACACGTAGAAGACTGGCCACCGAGTCCATGAAGGCCGACAAGATGGGTGTCGTAGCACCCAGCATCGCAAAATACGGAAAGGCATCAGAGCCCAGTTGCTGGAGGGCCACACTTGACCGAACCAACTCGTTGAAGTGTTCTTCTGTTCCGAACCAGCAAATCACGCACTTGCGAACGATTAATCGATCACACAGGACCCTTTGTGGGTCGATGTGATTGACACTGCAACACCAACAGTGTGCATTCTTGAGCTTCTCCGTGCTGCAAACGCTCCACGCTCGTGTCCAAGGTTCGGAAGTGTTGCCGAAAGCAATGCGCCAGGAAGAGCGCTTCGACTCCTGCGGCCAGAAGCAGAAAGGACCATTGCAGAAAGCGCTGCTCCAAAAGTAGATGAACTCGAAAAATGCCAAAGATGAACATACAGACGGCGACGGACCACAAGACATAGCCAACGAGCACCGGTTTCACCTTGAGTGTGCGTGAGAGATTCGATGATGTCATGTCTGGATGAGACTTCAGAAATGCAGCGAGCTCGAAAACGCACCAAAGTCTGTAACCTGCCGGGCGTAGATGTAGATGTAGATGTAGACTGTAACCTGCCGGGCGAGACCGTGGTTAAACAGCCAAGGGTGGCAGTGGCGAGACTGCAGGCAAAATAGTTTTGGGCCCAGAACTAGGTTCCTGGGCAGTCAAACCCACACAAGCAGCATAGATCGGGAGGCCTTCAACATTGCTCCAATGTTCAAGATCCCAGTGGTCTTCATGTTCTCGTCAAATTGGTTGATGCAAGCCCGGTCCACGAAGACTTTCTGGCTGGATCTCCAAAGAAGGAAATTCGAAAGTGCAAGGATTGGTCCAACAGAAGCACACCAAGCTGAGAAGTTTCACCAAATGGAAAGAGAACCAACATGACCAAGGCGGCCGAGGTTCCAATGACACAGGCGGGGGCGCCCCGCTTCAGTGTCATCAAAAGCAAGACTTTCTTCCAGCCTGCTACCTGCCAGTTGTGACTCAAGAACTCATCGTATGACTTGGTGACTTGGCTCAAGTGAACAAGTTTCGGTGGTGCCCAGCCCAAAAGACCTGTCCCAAGCCAGACAAGACCATCCAAGCTGGAACCGCCGTAACAGCTCTGGCGTAGAGGGCTTCATCTGCTCAAGGAATGTGACGATCAGCTCCAAATCCTTTGATTCCTCGTTCTGCTCCTGTGGAGGTGCTTTGGCCTCGTCAGCATCGACTTCATCTTCATCTTTCGAACAATGTGCTTCGTCGGGTACCCCTGCGTCGATCATGAGCTCCATGGACAGGTCACGCTCATCCTCGACTGTACGAAATCGAGGAATGTGCGCAACGCCGTCACTCGCCATGGCCGCCACGATTGGGTGAGGTTTCAGGGAGTGGGTGTAACACGGTGTATGTTCTGGCACATGTGGATGCCTTCAGACTTGTGCGAATGGTCCTGGCCGAAGAGTGCTGTTGCTACTGGGAGGAGGCGTTCGCTTCGGTCCCAAGTCCCAAGTCACTCGGGAGTTGGCCAAGTCCGCACGAGTCCACGTGGCTTGGGTCCCTGCATCTCGTTCGGATCGGTGTGAGTTGACTTATAATCCACATATATATATATATATCTAGTAATCAACAATCAACAATCGAGTGGTGTGGAGTTTCATGAACTTTCTTTTATTTAACCGGCTTTCCTCCCGGCGAAAGGACAACACATCAAACATGCTGCTCATGTTTGGTGCGTGGACAAATCACACTGACCGAATTCACCCCGCTGAGTTTCGCGCACCACCTCGGCACTTCTGGAGCTGGTCCTACGTGGGTCTCGCCGACGGCGGTGTCCAAGGCAGAGCCGTCGGCAGCTCAGCGAGATGAAGTGCGTTGGCGTTGGCTGTCAAGTCTTGAGATCGAATCTTAAGCTCCTTCAGCCCAAAAGGTGGAAGGATGGGGCAAAGAATATAGACCTGAAGGATCCTGATGAGTTTCGGACTGTTTTATCAGGAGCTTGAAACGAAAACCCATCCAATGAACTCAACACTTGGGTTTTCGGAGAGGGCCAAGTCCACATCGGACAATCGCGCGGGTGGTCAGTCTCTGCCTGGAAATAACCATGGTTCGACATATCTCATGAAAGCCGACAGGATCGCCGTTGGCAGGATGACAAACTTGGGATCTGATCACAAAGGGATGAAGACTATCCTTTTCGGATGCAGCCCCTGGTGATACACCTCATGGTTGAAGTGGGTATCCCTTTTGAAGTTTCCCTCAAAATCTAGAAAACAAATCAGAAGCATGAGGTATCCTGCGTCCATAAGTAGTAGCGTCCAGTAGCTAGGAGCGAACTTCTCCCTTAATTAAGTAGGCGCCTACTTGATTGAGTAAGGCAGGGCCACCGGCTAAAAAAAGGGCTCCAGTAAAACGCTTCACCTCCCCCACCATGCAGTCCTCACCTTCACCGCTTTAGCTGGTGGACCTGGTGGATCTTGTGACTCCATGTTCCAGGTGTTCGTGTTCACGGCATGCTGCAGGTCGTTGGGACAAAAAACCATCCGAATCTCTTGTGCTGTGCATGTGTTTTTGGAACACAATTTTTTTCTGTTTCTGCCTCTGCAACTTCAAGACAATCCTTTCAATCACTCATCAACCTACCCTAGGCAAATCCTACAAGTTTAATCAAGTTTCATTTTGATCCATACTGAATCCATATCTAGCCCGTAATTTCAATACTGAAGGTTTTTGGAAACCCTCGGGTCTTCCTCAGACACCCTACTTGGGTGTGTAGGGCAGTCGAACGTTTCTTGGAACACTTGTCAAAGCTGCTCAGTTGCTATGGCAACTTGATTTCGATGCTCCGGAAGCGGGTCGAACATGTGAAGTGAGAACCGCTGCTGTGGACGACATGAACCTATATAGTGGTGGATTCTAATCGCGAAAATGTCATCACCCGGACTTTCTCTGGTTGAATGCATCAAATTCTCAGAGCTCTCCAAGCGGGATTCATCACACAGCCGTCCCCGCCTTCAGTCCGTCCCCTTCCATCTTCAGCAAATTTGGTTCGATGGAAGAACATCGCTTGGCAGATCCCTTCCGGATTTCTACCCTTTGCAATTCAAAACCTTGAGTCCTCCATGGCCCAACAAGCCAACTGGTTCCGCGAACCCCACCCCACCTCCGCGGTCTCCGCCTGCGAAGCCGGAAGCTGGGAGTTTCTGTTCTTTTTTTGCGTTGGAGACTCAGTGATTGGGAAGAAAGACATAAGCTAACAGGGTTAGGTAAGAGTCTTCACACCTAAAACCCGGAGCGGTTTCACAGAGTTGATCTTTCACAGCTCATTCCTCAAGCAACATTCCAAGTTGTTGTCTTCGACGACCGAACGTAGAGGTCGCCAAGATGTCAACGGCGAGCACAAGAACTCCGCCTCTGTGCAGGTTGACATCACCTATTTTTCACGACTGCCCATGGTCCCAAACGCATTTGGGCTTGGCCTTAGGCCACGCTCGGAGGCTCTAGGTCGACCGCCGCGTCCTGAAAAGGAGGCGTGATGAGTGAGTGGGTCAGTGGACTTCGGTAAGGATAGGTCTTGGCTGCCAGATTCAGCTCTTCAAAAGTGCTAGGTCCGGCTAACTAGGCCTTCCTATCTTTCTGGAGTAAAATCAGTTCCTGCCCAGGCCTCCAAGACCTGCAATTCGCTCAGGCAAACTTCCGCCTGAGGCCAGGCATCATGGATGCAGCGTGGGAACAGCGGAAGCATCCGCTGCGTCCTTCAACTCCAAAGCTGTTTTGCACTACGCATGTCCATTGAAACCAAACTGCAGTAGTCGAAGAAAGCTGTGTGACTTCCTGGTTGGTGTTTCGATGTTGACCAAAACAATGCCCTCTGTGAAGAGAGCAGACCCCCTGTCACATTCTACTTTTTGTGTCATGTTCGTCCGTATATCCAGAAGTTGAAACGCAGTAGACACCTGGATGTTATCGCGTTTGTATCTGGTGCGCCTGATGGAACCCAGTGCAAGACGAGGAAAACACATCGCAGCATTTACCCAAAATCATTACCTGAGTAGTTTGTTCAGGAGAGTCAGGAGTGTTCGGGCCCTTGCCTCAGAGGAGTTCTTCGCCAGGAGTGTCCCGAGGCCAAGAAGAGAGTCCACGGTGGCGGGGTGCATCTGGCCTAGAGTGGCCTGTCGACCTGCCAGAAGTGACGGCAGTCTGAGACACAAGGAGAGCAAAGACATCCTAGTGGACACTGCACAACTGCAGTCAAAAAAGCAATGGCACGAGCAAATGAACCAAATGAAACTCAAAGGGTACTTCGATCCATGCACAGCTGTCCACTTTGTGCCCATGCCATCCCATGCCTTCAAGAGATGCTCCAAGTTTCTCCGGGACAAAATCTATTGGGATGCATCCAAATATCCGTCCAATGCTCCACCTAAACCAGGCCTCCGAACAGCACTCAAATCATTTTCAGGCCATCTGTGATAACGTCCAGAAACCACGCCCAACCTCTTGTTAAACCCAAAAACGAAACACCTACGATAATCGGAAGCTGAGGGACCACCCCAGTTTCCTTGCAACAAGAGAGAGTATATAGGCTAAAAAGGTTTGGGGGGCTGTCCACCTGGGTAGGTAAGTCTCTGTTCGCTGTCTCTGGTTGTTGAGTGAACCTCTCACGTCAGGATCTCACCCTCCCCGTTTCCCCTCAGGTTCGGCCTTCAAAGGCTTTTCTGAAAAGAGACTCTGCTTCATCCAGCTTGCCTCGATCCCTCGACAGACATGCCAAGTTGTGGACTGCAATGAGGGTATGCGGATGTCGTCCACCCAGCTGCAACTCCTTAGCAGTTAAGGCTCGTCGCAGGAGTGGCTCTGCCTCATCCAGCTTCCCCTGAAAGTAATAAAGGCTGGCAAGGTTATTGACGGAGATCAAGGTACTTGGATGCTCCACTCCAAGCTGAATCTCGCGGCCTTTCATTACTCGTGCATAGAGCTGCTCGGCAGATGTCACATCCCCCTGTTGCATCAGAAGTGCTGCAAGATTGTTGGCTGACACCAGGGTGTCTGGATGCATTTCTCCAAGTGCAGCCTCACGACCGACCAGTGCTTTTCGACAAAGCCTTTCTGCTTCATTCAACTTCTCCTCCTTCTTCAACACAAGTGCCAAACTGTTCACCGCTTCCAGTGTCTTTGGATGCCTAACTCCAAGCTGAGCTTCTCTGGCTGCCATGGCTCTCCGAAAAAGTCGCTCAGCATCTTCCAGCTTTCAACGACTAGAAGCTACTAGGAACAAGTGCATCGCTACTAGTAACAAGTGCCTTACTACTAGGAACAAGAAGCTACTAGTAACAAGTGCCACGCTAGTAGTAACAGGTGCCTTACTACTAGGAGCATTCTCGCTACTAGGAACATCCAGTTGAGGTTGGGCGAAGCTTTCAACGACTTCCCCAGACGCACCGAGGCCAAGGTCTTTGGATCTGCACCGAGCCGCGCCTCGAAGCCTTCCATGGCTCGCCGCAAGAGCGGCTCCGCCTCCTCGTGGGCGCCAAGGGCGTGGAGCACTTCGCCCAACCTCAACTGGATGTTCCTAGTAGCGAGAATGCTCCTAGTAGTAAGGCCCTTGTTCCTACTAGCTTCTTGTTCCTAGTAGTAAGGCACTTGTTACTAGTAGCGATGCACTTGTTCCTAGTGCCTGGAGATATTGCTACTAGTTAAGTTTCCCTAAAAATCTAGGAACCACCTCATTGGCGCGAGCGCTTCTTCAAGGAAGCTTCCCCCGCCACCTTTAGGGCAGCAGTGGGAGCGCGCGAGCTATCCTGCGTCCATACTAGTAGCTACCTGGCTACTACTAGCTACCTCTCCCTTACCTAATTAAGTAGGGAGGAGGGGGAGCGGGCTTTAAAAAGGGGGGCCTGGGGTAAGTCTCGTTTCTTTTTGGGAGGTGCAGGAGTTCTTGTTAAAGGTATTGTTAGGTACAGTATTATGGCTTCTTTCCCACGAGAGTTCTTACTAAAGAAACCCAAACACCTCCCTCTCTTTCCATCTCTATCTATGTTTTCCTATTATTTCCTTTCCTATTCTTCATGTTTACTTTGTGTTCTTTCTTTCTTGCTTGCTTGCCTGCTTCCTTCCTTCTTTCCTTCCTTCCTTCCCCCTGAGCTCCACACCGGCCACAGGCTGCCAAGGCCTCCAAATGCCGCCAGCCCAAGCGCTTTGTGAGTGCTTCCACGCGGCCGCGGAGCCTCACTGGTTGTGACGTGACGGGACCTCGCTGGTTGGGCAACGCGCGTCTACGTTTGGCTTTGAGGTACCGTGACTGCCACATAGAAAGAGGCAAATGACTAACAACGACAACTAGACGAGTTGGAAAAGAACATCAACAAATACTGAAGTCTATCTAGTAGTGATGACTATGATCTCACCACGGTGGTTATGTAAGTGCCACATAGGTGACAAATCCAGTCCCATGTGGAGAATTAGAGGGCCATCCATGGATTTCGATGCCCCAATGCTGGCATGCAGGTGGCCTGAGGATGCTAAGAACCGTGGAGTTTGGAGTTTCCAAGATGAAAACATATGAAATCTCTTGCAATAGCAGGACATATCTTGAACACCGCATGGGCAACCACACGCTGGGTGTCAAGAAATGCAGCAGAACCGAAAAAGAGGGAAGAGGGAAGCAAGGAAACAGAAGAGGAATCATTTTCTTTCCTCTTAAGACCTTTAGACCTTTCTTCCTTGTCTTTGTTCTTTTTCAATCGGAATGCACCATCGCCATCCGTTTCCACACTCTTCGAAGGTGCTCCGCCGGCTTTCAACGAGCTTCGTTTCGGTCAATCTTGCAGCGTAGTCGACGTCGCCGTCAACTCGCAGAACTGCACAGTCTCTGGGTGGCTTTCCGGGCTCGTTCGGCTTGCCAACCAGGCTCCTTGTAACAGTTCATTGGACGTGAGACATACTGCTGGACAAAAAGTCTGAGCTTGACTGATGCAGAAATACATAAACACCTGCTGCTAACATGCCAAGATCATTTTGTTCGCCACCGTGCAAAATCTGAGTCCCCCAGCGTACTGGCAGGCCTGCCCTGTCATGTATGGAGAACTGGTTTGAGACCCCTGGAAACAGAAAAGAACACACTCACACAGATCGCTGTTGCTGGAATCAAACACTACTACATTAATATTCCATGCTTTTGCAGCAGTGGTGCGAAAAGTGCAAGAGCTTCGTCGTTGAAAGGCTTATATAAGGCCAACTTAAGCCAAGGCCCTTGTATGGGCAAAACACACTACTAGTAGGTTGGAGGCCATTGCTTCTAGGTTGGAGGCCATCGCTTGTATGGGCACAACAAGCCAAATCATCATCTTCAGTCAACCAACGCACATTACGGGACGCCGTCAAGCCTTCTCAAGCATCTCAGGCGTCCCGCGCTTCGAGACATCGTAGACATGGGCTGCTTTCACCAAAACAGGTATGCAAAAGGCCACCCTTGAGCGACACTCCTGAGACGTTTTCCCGTTTCAGGAGAGAAACAGAAGCTTCCTTTTTTGAAAGGACATGCACTATGTCGTATGCATGCCTTTAAAGCAAACACTTGCAAAAAAACATCCGTCCATGGACAAAGACACCTCCAACGCAAAAAAAAAAGAGAGATCTCCTGAATCGCCATCTCAGAGCCTTTCAAGTCGATTTCACGCTTGAGCATGCTGCGATAGTGATTGTCGATCAATGTCTCGACATCTGGCCACTCATCCGGGGCCTTCTGCACGCAATACACTCCTGCGCCGAAAATTCTTTTCTTCGCAGTCGCGAGAATCTACAGCAAATGTTGGAAACTAAACAAAACAAAACAGTTCTTGTCGTTATTAGTAACAAGAATCTACTAGGAACAAGTGCATCGCTACTAGTAACAAGTGCCATACTAGTAGTAACAAGAAGCTATTAATTTAAATTCAATTCAATTCTATTTTAATTCAAATAGCTTTTTGTTACTAGTAGTAAGGCACTTGTTACTAGTAGCGTGGCACTTGTTACTACTAGCTATTAGTTAATTGCGAGTGCGTGCAAGTTTTTTTCGTCTGCATGTCTCGTGGATCGCATGTCTAGCGTCTCACGGCGTGCCTTTTCCCCAAGTGTTGGCTCTCTTCCCGTCGATCAAAGAAGCCTGCGCCAACGCTGGAAGGACGCTACGAACGGGGCTTCTGGCCTTACTACTAGTAACAAGAAGCTACTAGGAACAATTTGCTTAACAATTTGAAGCTGAGTGGGAGCCATTGGGATTCAGCATGTGAACGTTGCACGCACACCAGTTTACCCATCGCAACCCTTGTCCCTGCAACATCAATCCTACAGACAGAGCCTTATAGGAACTCTAAGTGCTGCAAATAATGCTTTTCGATTCTATTTACCACTTAGTTCGGCTGAGCTGTTTCGGATGCCCAAGTGATCCGCCGGCTTCGGCACCCGCCGCCCTGAGCTCCGCACCAGCATATCTGAAGTGGTCCGTGGACTAGTGATGTTCCGGAAGCCCAGCTCCGTGGTGTAGTGAAAGAAACAGTCCACTTCACGGACATCGTTCGCTCCGCTTGCTCCGCCACGCGTGCAGCGTGTGTGACATGGAGTGTCAAGCGAAATCCAATGGAGAGCATCTTGCCAAACCTCGACATCGATGTGGGATTGCTGATTGCTGTGACTAAAAAGAGGTGCAATGAACATTTTAAGGAGGTCATTGAAGCGCTACAGGGAGGACATAAATATATTCAATCTGCTCATGGTCCAGATTCTGTCCCCATAGCAAACAGCGACAGAAAGCAAACATACGAAGGACAGCCAACCCACCTTAATCTTTAAGCCTTCATGCAGCCAGCACCAGTCAGCTTCAGCTTGATACTCTCGGTGCAAGAACAAACCACCCTTCTGGTAGTGCTTCCGAAAATACTCCCGAAGGCTCACCTGTCGCTCATGGGACAGGTTCTTTGCTTGTCTTGCCAAGGCTGGTGGCTGGTCCCCATCGGAGAACATTCGGACATCACGCAAACGCAATGGATTAAAAGACTGGATTGGATATTAAGAAACACAGATGGTGGATGGTTCTCCATTTCTATTTTTTTTTGGGAGGCTGTGCATTCAAGTAATTCAGCGTGGGTCGTGTGTGTTGCTGTGTTTTCTGCGACCTGATGTCAACTGCTCCAATCTTTTGGTTGGTGATGTGATTGAGAAGTTCCCCAGGAAAAGAATCAGGGCCGAAGGATAGGGATTTAAACCGATTTCAAACACGGTCATTTTCAAACAGACAAGAAAACCTCTTGGCAGGAAGTGCAAAGAAACGAACCACCAAACAACAAGAAACGTGTCACCCAATGACGTTATTTTTGTTTCTGGGTGGTTTCTCATACCTTCTCCTCATCTTCCAAAGATTCAGAACCTCTCGCAAAGAATTGTTTCATGTCGGGATCCCCCGCTGGCCTCATCGATTCTGCCGCTTCCAGACGGAGCTTCCAAGTCTTCCTAGTCTTCCAGCGGGTTTTGGGCGGTTGAGCTGAACATGTGCCATATGGGTTGGTTGGCCAGTACTGTAAGTACATTGGAGGAAGGTTTCTTAGGGAGTTGACTTCACGAACGATCCGAAAATGAACCCTCAGATCCATCAAACAGTCGCACTTTCCACAAAACTTGGGAGTTGATGGTGGGACTAACTGAACACTACCTTCACAGGGAGTTCGGCAGGGTGTGGGACTCAAACCCCTTCAGCTATCTTCAGGTATCTTCAAGTACAGTGCAAAGGAATTCACCCCATTTCGCAACACAAGGGCATCGCTACTAGGAGCAAGGACGCTATTAGGGCTGTTGCAATCCTTATGCCCATCCCCTCCAGCCGATCCCTCACGCCTCTGGCAGTGGATGATATTTCGGACGGCAACACTTGGCTCCCATGGTGGGACAGCTTGAGCCGTTCGCTTGTGCCAGTGAGACCAAGTGGAGGCTGGAGGTTCCTTTTTCTGGCGCAGGAACTTGATCAGTGGTTTTCTTCAAAGCCAACTGATTTGAAAAGGACCCCGCTAACTTTTGAAAGAATTGGAATCATAGAAGTTCCAGCACACCGCAGCCCGCTAATGCGAAGAACGTCTCACGTGAACACCCCTGACTGACAGGGTGCTTCTTCGGGCAAAGAACCAGGTGCGAGTGCCCAAAGAACAAGGTGAAAATGAGCGAGACCATTTGTGGTAGACCAAAAAGATACCTATATCGAGATACTCTTACCTTTTGATAGACCAATTGTGGTGTAAGACTCATTGGTGTGATACCTCAATTGGTTGAGCCCATTGGATGTTCGGGGTCAACGACCCATTTTTGAGTCAAGTGGGCGCAGATGAGGGACATATGCGCAGATGTGAGAGCACGGGTATGAGTGAGCACACATATGAGAGCACCAACATCATCACACCTGTGAGAACACATTTGAAAGCACGCGCTGTGTGAGTTCTGTGTGTATTTGTTAGTCAAAGGTTGGGCCTTTGCGGCATTTGCTCGAAGGCTGCTACAAAGCATATGCAAGCAACGCCAATGATCGATCGCAGGCAAGCCTACCTTCAAACGTCTTACCTTCATCAGGCTCGCGCCTTGGCCGGAAGGCGCGGAAACCAAACAGCTCACCAGCATCACCGCCAAAGCCAGTGCGCAGAAGCTTCGAACCGCGGGACTCATGTCTCAAGACAATTTAATGGTGTTATCTTTTATATTTTCTATTTTCTATAATCATGATTCCATCTTTAATCTATAAGAGATGGAAGGTCCACAACTACAGCAATTAATTTATAGATTAAGAGCAAAAGCAAAAGCCTTTATCATTTACACTGAATTCTATTTTTATAAAGGGCTTTTGCCCAGAGAAGAAATGAAAAGGCACATGACAACCACCGATTAATTCATATTCATCCTTGGCATTGGCCCTTTAAAACTAAACGGTTATTGATGGAAAGAATGGCCTGGCTTTTTCCCTCTCATCTAACGGTCATAAGCTGTGTCGGTCAACCGCCGGGCCAAGAGCAGGGGCCCCAGATCCAAGAAGGGGCCCAGTCAGACACGGCGGCTGTAAGCGAGGGAAAGCATTTTACGAGAGGAAAGCCACGTTCCACACCGGGGTGCGTTGCTCTTAGGAAAATGCCTTTGGGTTCTTCGAACCGCATAGGTTTGTTGCCTTTCGTCGAGCAAAAGGCACTCAACCAGTGGACTAAGAACTTACATTTCGTTGGCCACTCGTTTTCTTAGCGAAGAAATACGCTGCAACAATGGAATGATATTGCAAGGCATTTTGAGCGGTCGCAGAATGCAGTTTTTACGTGCTCAATTTGGATTGCAACTTTTAACAAACCCACCTGCGAAGGGTTCTCCTTTAAGAACATCATCATCATCATCATCATCATCATCATCATGTTAAGGCTGTGTTTAGATATCTGTAGGTAGATATGTGTCTATACATGTGGATGCAGGAGCCCTGGCGGGCTCGGCTACCATCTATGTACTTTGTACGTCTGCCGACTGTCAAAACAAAAGCCCATGTAGACAACCCATCACCTAACTGTTCTGAGTCCTTGCTCACTTTCACTATCCCATGCTATCAATGCTATCACACATTCTTTGCCGGTCAGCATTTTTCTTTTCCTCATTGGGCCGTCGTCGGAAACGCTCCAAGTTCTCTGCACGCTCCTGGCTCTTGGGATGCTCACAACCCAGAAGCTCCTGTCAAGAGCGACGATGACAGTACCACACGGAAACATCCTTCAACATTCCCTGAGATTCTGAGATGGACAGTGATTCCCACGCAAAATACGAAGGATTTCTGGCTTCAAATGAACTAAAAGCACAATCTGCCTGCCTTGAGTGGGGTAGATTGAACAGACCATTCATAATTCATAACACAACTGTTTGGATGCAAAGGTTGCAAGTTCGCCGTTTTCATCCAATGACATCCGATTCCTGTGCGGCACGCACAAATCAGAATATCCACACGACCTCCAACCCTCAATCAACGTTGCGTTCTTGAGAGAAAAGAAACACATGAGCCTCTCTCCAGTTCGCGTTGACCCGACCCGAATGAAGGACGCCATGCGAGATCCATCGGCTCGCGGCTCGCGCATGCCAGTCACTCGCCGCACGCGGGTGCCTCCCAAGCATCCAACTCTCGGAGGTACAGCCGCTCCGCCTGGCTCGGTGCGGTGAGCTCCAAGGAGCGATCGGACGCTACGAGGAACAAATGGCATCGCTACGAAGGGAGCAAAGGACGCTACTATTACTACTATTACTACTAGGAGCAAGAAGCTATTAGGAACAAGTGCATCGCTTCTAGTAACAAGTGCCTTACTAGTAGTAACAAGAAGCTACTAGGAAACAAACAAGAAGAACAGGAAGAACGTTGTAATATATAGAGGTGTTCATCGGTACCATCCATACACCTTGGTTTGATGAACAAAGTGATCTGCGCTTTCAACACGACGTGTCCAAAATCTCAAAATCTCGAAGTCGACGAAGAGCCACCAATGGGGCATTTCTTTATTGGCAAATTGGTGCCAAATTGGCAGCATCTGGTGCTTTGGGGCTTCCCATACTGATCTGGTCACTCCTGGAATGAACAGAATGGTCTGCTAGGGGCAAGGTGATTCATTTAGTTTCGCACGGTCGCTCAAGGAACCTTCCGTGCTCAAGAAATCGACACAGGAAGAACCGGACGACTGCAAAGTAGACCATTCCAGACTTGCATGACGATTTGGTGGGGCCAGCCACTCGACATCAAAGCTTGCCAAAACGAGCACTTATCCATCTGAGGGGCAGCAGGACCTCTTCAACGCAGCAAACATCCCTAAAACCGGTCACTCTCCGAAATCTCTTTCACTCCCGACCTCCAACTCATCCCCTTTCGTTGCCAAGAGCTCCGCCAAGTCAAAGATGGCCTCCAGCGTCAGGCCATGCCCCTCGCCCAGCTGCCGCTCCCGGCCCTCGACGACGCGGCGCAACAAGAACTCCTCGGCGAGCGACGTGGCGACCGTGGCGGAGAGCGACCGGACCGGTGTCCGGAGCGACGTGGAGGGATTTTCCTGTCCAAAAACCGTAGGATCCAGGATGGTAGCGTGCTCTGTTCTTGGATTTGGCTGCATTACCCAATACACTCTTCTCCTAAACTCCCAAAAAAGGTGCTTGGCTAAGGCGGCGAAGGCTCGGCTTCCTCCAGGTTCCTTTCCTCCAACAACTTGGCCAGTTCATGGACCGAGGCCAAGGTGCTGAGATGCATCCCTCCCAGCTGCCTCTCTCGACCGAGAACAGCTCGCCGCAACAAAGTTTCGGCCTCCTAAAAGCAACGGTGGAGAGGAGGCCACGCGGGAGGGCCTAAGCAACAATTATCCGGCTTGTTCTTAGGTACAAAAGGCCTCAAGAAAGGGCATCACAAGGAATGTGAGATTCATAATGAGGGTCATTTGTCTGTGTTTCTGATCTCACGGTCTACCCCGCCATTGCAGTGAATTCATAGTATACGAAAGACCCAATGGTCAAACAAGTCTCATGGTCTGTGACACACCAGGACTTCCAACCGGGTTTTAGTCCGCTTGGATCCTCCCATGCATCCAAAAGCAAACCCACCCTCCCAAGCCACCGCCCTTCTGCATTCAGCTCTTCCCCGACCACGCCGCGACGGCGTCCTCCGTCTTCCGCCGCTGCCTTAGCACCCGCCCCAGGCCGTGCACCGAGCACAGCGTCTCCGGGTGCGCGGCGCCCAGCGCGGTGCTGCGGCAGGCCACGGCGCGACGAGCAAAGCGCTCCGCCTGGGAAAGGAAGGAAAACAAGTGAGAGGATTTTCTGTCAATGTGTCTTCAAGAGACTTCTGTCAAAGAACTTGGAAGGTTTTTTCTTGGCTTTCATTGGCTTTCTTGTTTTCGATCCAAAGGGTGTTCAATGAACACAGATACCACGCGGCAATTTACAGGCGCTTCAGCATCCAGAAACCTTGTGGCTCTGAGGGTTTGAAGCTCGACTACAGGTCGACTTACCTAGGGTATCTTCATTCATAGGATTTGGGACACGCGCTGCTACATCAAGATCACAAGCAGTTGCATGAAAGTCTTGTCCCATTCATCCCGACCCCAGCCAGCCTCTTCCAGCTTCCCCTTGTTGTGAAGGAACACCGCAAGGTTGTTCACCGAGGTCAACGTCTTGGGATGAACGCTGCCCAGCTGCACCTCACGACCACTTAAGGCTCGCCGCAGGAGAAGTTCAGCCTCCTCCAGTTTCCCCTGGCATCTGAAGAAACGGTGAGTACCCTCCCCGAAGAAATCAACGATTCCTTCTGTATCCTTCTTTCATTATCTTTTCTTTTCTATCATCCGGTTGGGGAATGGAACATGTTGGTCCAATGCGTAGACTTGATCGAGTAGAAAACAAACACGTCATCTGCCCGGATGACACGTTCTGCTTCCGTACTGGAAAGCCCACACATTTCCCAACACGACACAATCACTGACTGAATCCAACCCACCAACCGTAGGCTATCCAAATCCAAACATTCTCCGCTCCAAACAACTCCCCAGGCCTGATCCTCCAGTAGACTTGCGAGTTCATCCACAGATGCGAGTGTTGCTTCATCTTCAGCTCCAAGTTGAGCTTCTTGCCCAGCCAACGCTTGTCGCAAAAGCGGCTCCGCGGTGTCCAGCTTCTTCTGCTTCTTCAACACACGTCCCAGGTCAAACACCGAGATCAAAGTGTCTGGATGCATTGCCCCCAGCTGAGTTTCACACCCTGCCATGCCTGGTTTGGGGGAGGGGAAGGCGGAGGAAGGTTCGGGTTGGAGTGTGGGCATTCACCCTGAAAAATCTGCCAACCAACACAGCGGGAACGGGCAACAATCAAGAGGCGTGAGCGGCTGAGACTTGCACTTTCTACAGCTTGATCCACTCCAATTGCAAACAATAAATTGATGGATAAACGGACAGTTCTCACCATCCAAACCCTTCCAGAAAATAAACGAGCAAAAACATGTTTCAATCCACAAGCGCACAGGAAAAGGTAATACAAAGCATTATCATTAAATTTGATCGCAAACATTTTGAATGCTTTACGATGCGAAACCTCCTTTGTTGCCGAGCCTTGCCAACAAAGAGCCTCAGCCTCATCGATATTCCCCTGCTCTTCCAACAAACATGCCAAGTCCCTGGTCGCTCGCAAACTCAAAGGATCTGTACTTCCAAGCTGTGCCACTTGACCTGCCAATGCTCTCCGGTAGAGTGGTTCCGCTTCCTTCAGCTTCCCCGCTTCCTCCAGACACTGCGCCAGGCACGTCACCGCACTCAGCGTCTCGGCATGTCGCCGTCCGAAGCGAGCCTCGTTGGATGCCAAGGTCTCACGGAGCCGCTCCACCTGTGGGTCTTTCTCAAACCATGGTACAAAAAGAACATTAGTAGTAACAAGAAGCTACTAGTAACAAGTGCATCGATACTAGGAACAAGTGCCTTACTAGTAGTAACAAGAAGCTAGTAGAAACAAGTGCCTTACTAGTAGTAACAAGAAGCTACTTTCTCAAGACGTACCGTCTCCACTTCTCTTGTTCCTCCAGATCCGCCAGAATCGCCCGAACCTTTTGTTGGAACCCCATGTGGGAGGGAACGCCTGTCGGAGGGAACGACAGCCCCTCCCTCCCGCCTCAAGTCTCCCGGGACGCGAGTCGTGCGTTTCCAGCTTCACATCGCCGTCGCGGAACACCTGAGGGCGACGAAGAAGGTCTTCGATCAGGGCGAGCAACGCTTCGCTGTAGCGTCCGATCGCTCCGTTCGTAGCGTCCGATCGCTCCGTTCGAACAGAACGCATGGGCAGTCGCAAAAGATCAGAAACACGTCGTTGATGGGATCAACAAGCCATGAGGATGTCGTGGCATGAGATAGATGCCTTTTGACATGCGTGATTTGGTTTCTCAATCGTGTTTGGAACCTCATGGCTAGCCACCCAGCTGAAGAAGGCTGGTCAGTCTCAAAGCACAGCTTCTGCGAAATAAATAAGCAACAACATTCAACACAGCCACCAACGCGTTGGTTTCTCCCTGAATGGGCTGCCTGAGCCTCCAGATCCAAATGGCACTGCGCACCATCCAGACGGGGGAACCACATCTGTAGCATTTGGTCGGTCTTCTGCGCCATACACCACGAGAACCCACTTCTCCAGTTACCACTTTCACACAACCTAAGGAACTCTGCCAAAAAGAATAGGCGTCACAAGTGCTTGGGGTCGGCAGGTTGAGTTGTGTTTGCCGGAGTTGTGCAGCTTTTTGCAAGTGGTTGCTTGTGATGTTGTGTACTGCGGTTCTTGATGCCATGTTGCTTTGTGATGCGGTGATGAGGTATGTTGCTTGGGTGTGTAGCTCCAGTTGACCAGTTTTGTTTGGAATGGCCACGGGTCGTAGCTGGCGATCAACTCTGCCCACATTCCGAAAACTGTTGGGCTCCTTGCAACTCCAAGCATTATCAGGTTAAGACATGTTAGACTTGTTCTCCCACGTCAAGCAGTCCCTCATGCACTTCTGCGCACTTCTGCCCCAGGCCATTTTTCGTGCCAACGCCCAAGGAGCTGAGTCTTGGCCACACTCATTGCCTGAGGAAGTGCCGTCAGCTCCAGAGTGGGAATTAGGATCTCTTGGAACATCTTCTCACTTCAACAAGCAAGATGGTAAAGCCAAAGATGAAAGTGGACTGCAAAATTGCCGGACACTGACAGCACCAACCACAAACTTCCCCATGCAGTTCTGCGAGTAGCATCCCATTGGGCAAACTGTGTTGGTGAATTCATCTGTTGGTCCTGTCGAGAAAACAGGATCGACCCGGAACCTTGTGGCTACACGACCAACGGTGGGAACCGTTCCAATGAACGCATGGGTGGTCCTCACCGGTTCGGGTCGTCTTCGCATGGATCGCTTCGGGTCGGGCGGTTTGGGGCCGAGGTGCAGAACGCAGAAGTTGGGTTTGTGAAAGTGGATGTGCTTGTGCCAACCATCCATGGTCAAGGCCTGGCACGCGTTTTTTCGAGGAGAAGAGGAGAACATTTGCAAATGGGTGAGAAACAATAACATGTGGAATCAGATGGCAAATGAACATTTTTGATGTAGTTGTGGGAAATCTGGAACAGAACTTTCCAGAGTGATTAACTGTTCTTGAGGAAGGAATCGATCCCTTTCTTTCCTTTCTGCTTGCAAGGGTCAAACTACTCCCCGGTTTTTTCACGCTGCTTCAATCACCACTGTCGGCCATTTTGGCTATTCTTCAGCGTCCACAAAGCAATCTTCTCAGCCGCTCAAACATGAGTTTGCATTGCAAATCTTAAAACAGATTTGTGGTAGTGTTGGGCAACTGAGAAGAATGATGCCTTCTTCTTCAGAGACCGCTGGCACTAACGATGGATCAACACAACTCTGTTGCACCTTTGCCAAAAGCAACACCTGCAAACCATCGCTACTAGGGTGGAGGCCATCGCTAGTAGAGTGGAAACCAGGGAGAGGTTGATCCATAAGTCACGCTCACCGACTTTGCTTGTGGGCAACTCAGCTCGGCATGCGGCATGCGGCGGGACGCTGCTGCATGCCCGCATCCTGTCGGTGGCGCCGGCACTGAAAGGATCTTCACCCCAAGAGTATGCCTGCTTTTCCAACCTATTTCGCTCTGTGAAAAGCACCAGAAGACAGTCAAAGGAGACATGTTGTGACAAATCTGGAGTCTCGAACACCAAAAAGGTCAACTGATGGTGATCCACTGCCTGGCCCCGGGAAACGAATGAAATATCGCCTCCTTCTTCGACAGGGATCAGTAGTCCAACGTGCCGTACCTCAGGCAAACACGTCCCATGCCCCTGACAGGGGACACCCCTGCCTCGAGCAATGAAGCTGTACACCACAGCGCCCCCTGACCTATATCATGAGAACATGGCACCTCAAGATGCTATTTCTTTACTTGTAAAATGCTTGTGAACTTGTTTCGTCTTTCAGGACCTCTTCTTCTTCTGGCTCCATCTTACTTGAGGCCTACGAGCCAGTAACGAACCAGTTGCAGCCTCCTCGTCCCTTCAAGTGACAGCAAATTCCCCGGATTCAGCTCCCAAGCAACAAAAATCAAGACCAGCCTTGGTCCCAAAAAACCGCTCTTTGTCTCATCCCCGAACCGCATCAGCGAAAGCCGCTCGCCCTCTGCCCAGGCACATCCGCGCCGGGCGCGCTGTGGCACCTGAAGTGCCGATCACAGAAGGTGTCCCTGCAGGCCACGACCAAGGGTTGGTCATCTCAAAGGAGGCCTCGCGCTTTCGCAACACGAAGACCTCTGGTGCTTTTCCACATCCGGAAAATACACCGAATCTAAAGTCCGTCCTCCAAAAAAGCAAGGCACCAGCAGGTGAAGACCCAGCTGTGATGGTCATTCTCTCTCTCTCTCTCTCTCTCCCCCGCTTGTGAAGGCTTTCAGGATGGGCCAATTGGAATTCCACACGACGAAGGCGTTTTCAAACTGTCTGGACTTCCGCTCCACACAGCACCACCTCGAAGCTCGCGAAGCCGCCCACGTGCTCGGAGCGCGTGAAGAGGCCCAGCTCCTGCACCCGGCGCCTCGGTCTGAGAAAACGGAACACGTTTGGAATTCCATTCCGGTGAATCTACTGTTTTGAGTCTGAACATACAGTAAACACATGTAAACACCAAGCAAATGAAAGGAAGGTGTTTGGCACGCTGCTTTTTGTCTGCTGGTCAGACGCACAATTCCTCCATCCTCCAGAATCCTTCATGAGAAGACAGAATCATCAGTTCCTTCGGTGGTTCATCAGAGATCACTGAAGACCAGTCCAGGTCCAGTCGTCTCTTTCAGTGGGGTCTTCTTCCCCCTTCTCATCGTCCTTTCCTTGCGGTTTCCGACGCATCCAGGGTCCCAACATCAGCGCCAACAGCTGCCAGGGCCGGGAGTGCAAGTAGTAGAAGACCTCCGCCGCGGAGGTCGCGCAAGCGAAGGTCGCGATCGGTCGCGATCCGTGAGGGCGAAGCGTCACGCAAGGCGTCACGGTAAGCCCAGTGTGACCTTGGGCTACTAGCGATGGCCTCCTCTAACCTACTAGCTATGGCCTCCAACCTTGGGAACTTGCTTTAAATTTGTTCAAGTTCTACACCTTTAAGGAGTCAAGCCGAAAGTGATAAAGATGATTGCGAAGCTATAGTAGCCATGGTGCAATCTGAAACGCCCAAACTTTCAGCTGCACCAAACAAGTTTATTTCGAAGTGCCTACGGCGCGATAGTCATCTTCTTGAAATGGTTCCGTCACTCCCCCTTTCTGCTCTTTCAGAATGCTTATTCAAAACAAGAACTGTTTTAACCAAAGGAATACGTAAGTTCCTCTTAACAGTTAACAGGACCTCTCAAAGACTTCAGCCCCTTTGTTTGCAACAAAAAGACATGCTTCATCATGCTTCTTTATGGGTTACTGTGGCTGGCAAGACCCAGTCAGAGCACCTTGGAACCCAAAAGCAGCTGTGCAACCACCACCGTCCCTTCTGGCCAAGCCACGATGACTCCGAGCACCACGAACCACGAGAGCCTCGCTGATTCTCCACCAGGGGGTCCCATGTGGTGCTGCCGCCGAGGCGTTCCAAGGGGTTGGGGTCCCCTACGCAAGGAGTCCACACGAAATCCCACAACCGAAGATGGTCAATGCTGGGATCAAAATTTAGGCAAGGCCTCCAAACAGCACGTCATGGACTGAAACCAACCGACCATGTTCCAGATCATTTGGCCAAACGGGTTTTCCGGCTGGAGGCAGCAAACCTTGGGCCCAAGTCGCATCCGTGTGGAGACGAAGCCGGCCGCGGGGGCTGGCGCGGACACCGCCAGCTGCGGGGTTGAAGGCCTTGGTCCAAAGCAACAGGAACCCGAGGAACCTGACACGGGTGTCTGGCTTCAATAGGCTTCAAGGAACCTAACAGCGATGGCCTCCAATAGCGATGGCCTCCACCCTAGTAGCGATGGCCTCCAACCTACTAGCTGTCTTCATTCAATGGAGTCGGACTTCACTATTGAGACCTTGGTCCACCCAGTGGATTCTTCCCTTTACCACGGTCTGCTTGTGTGCTCATGGAACGAGCCAGTGAGCAAATCCCTTTCTACAGAGGCCATTTCATTGGGAAGGTGCACTTGAAGGAAAACGCTTTTGCACTTGCCTCACACATCTTCTCCCTTCTGTTCAGAACTTGTTGTGCCAAGTGCCAAGCCACATGGTCTGGCCCAGCCCCACCAACGCTGTTGCAGCCTTTTCCCGGTCGTCTGCTGGCCAAAGCACCGGGGGGGCTGACCTCATTTGCTCACCGAGGTGGTGAATCGAATGGGCTAAGAGTCGAAGAGATTAGAGCGTCCTCTTGTTCCTAGTAGTAAGGCCAGGAGCGCCCCTAGTAGCGTCCTTACTCCTAGTAGTAAGGCACTTGTTACTAGAAGCGATGCACTTGTTCCTAGTAGCGTCCTCTTGTTCCTAGTAGTAAGGCCAGGAGCGCCCCTAGTAGCGATGCCCTTGTTACTAGTAGCCTCTTTGCTCCTAGTAGCGATGCGCTTGTTACTAGTCGCTTCTTGCTACTAGTAGTAATGCCAGGAGCTACTAGTAGCTTCTTGTTACTACTAGTCTACTGTTCATTATTCCTTTTCTTTTTCCTTTGTTTCTGATAGTGATGGCCTCCAACCATGAAATATAAAAAGCCAAAAGATGGTCTTTCCAATTTCAAAAGTACCAACAGACTCAAAACAGTACCAAAAGAGGAAAACCATACCCATGTCCGCCATCAACCATCCGAAAACCAGCCAACACCTAGAAAAAATACCTGCGCCAAACACCAACGAACCAGCACCTAAGAAGATCGCCCCAAGAAACTCACAGAAAGTCTCCAGATCAGATCGATCCCTCCCAATCCCTGCGACCGCGCCACACCGGAGGCGCCGTCCCACCAGCCCAAGGCTTGCCGGACTTTCCACGGTCCAGCGCCACCCAGATCTCGCCGTTGCCTGGAACGACGAGCCGAAACACGACCGCGACCGCGTGGAGAACGAGCGAACGAAGGAACGGGTCAGCCGGGGGTGGGAAGATGGAGCCGAGGATGAAGACCCGGATGGTCTAACAAGCCTAAACCCTAAACCATGACAAAGAGGCATATTGTATATGGTCTAACTCTTGAGAGTTGAGGCAATGATAAAGACTCCTGAATCTGCGTTCTTACATTGAGCCACCCACATGGTATCAGTACAAGTGATGATACATCACTCCTTTGTCTTGCTTTCTTCTCAAGCTTCTTCAACAATCAAGGTCGAGTGTCTTGTTCTTCAGGCTCGAGGCTCTATGGGAGCCTCGAAGCACATCACTGTCCGACGAAGTTCAAGGCCGCCATCGATTCTCTATGGAAAGGGCTCAAAGAAACACAATAGAAACATAATTAATCATAATTACTGTACACGCCCTCAAAAAAGCTGTGACAAACATGGGGCGAATTCACAACCCTTCCCATTCGGCCCGCCCCTCCCATGCGGATGCTGCTCGGCCTCCGGAGAAATGCAGCGGAAGTGCCCAGATGCGGCTGGCACCATCTTGCACCTTGCGGCGTTCGATGCACATCCTTCCGCCTCCGCGGACGTCTAGTAACAAGTGCATCGCTTCTAGTAACAAGTGCCGTACTAGTAATAACAAGTGCCACGCTAGTAATAACAAGTGCCACGCTAGTAGTAACAAGTGCCGTACTAGTAGTAACAAGTGCCACGCTAGTAGTAACAAGTGCCTTACTACTAGTAACAATGTTTGCTAGTAGTATATATGAGCCTACGAATGGAGCCATCGGACGCTACGAAGGAAGGGGCTCCTGGCATCGCTACGAACGGAACAAAAAAGCTAGGAGCAGGACTCCTGGCCTTATTACTGGGAGCAAGGACGTCTATATTGGGACTTTCCACAGGCTGAACATGTTCGCTTTGAGACCCAAGACCCAAGGCCCCGAAAGCGCTCGCGGGAAATGGCTTGGGATTTCTGCCCGCCAATGCCCGCCTGCTCTGGTTTGCGAGCTTCAAAATGATTCTTAAAACAAGATGGAACCCTCGAACCTGAATGCATACACACCCAATCGAACACCAACGGTCAAACATTGCTTGACACTCTTAGTAAGACACTCTTGAATAACAAAAACGACAAACACTTCTAGTTAACTCCTGTCTCTTCATCCGTCCACCGTCCACCGGTCTCACTCTCGCTGGTCTGCCTGCACCGGGTGTCCGGCACCGCTGTTTTGGCTCACTTGCTCCAGGACATCTGAAGGCCACGCCACGGTGACGAAGCCACCGTTGCCTGAATGGAATCCGCACAGGGATGCAATGGAATGAATACCGGTTCTAGTTCCTTTGATTGAAGCAGAATGACATACACAATTCCATGGGTGGGTGGGGAGGTTTCTTGATCAATCTTGACCATTCTTCTTTTGCCAGCTGTCGTTTCGCAACAGATTTCTGGAACCAGAACACACATATACTTACACGCAGACATTATGACATGGTATTTCCGAAATTCTCTCGTGGTGAGTTCCGAAGTCTGAAAAGGGCCGTTCCAAAAAGGCGTCGAACAGATTCCCACCGCCCTTCCGCCCGCAGTCCTTCCGCCCCACCCTCCACCCTCCGCCTCCCACCGCAGAGGACGCTTTCGGCCGCACTGGGAACTGCGCTGTGCCCAGCTCGGCGTCTAGGGCCTCTTCGGTGCCGTCGCGGCTGGTGGAGTGGCCCAGGGCAAAGCGGAGCACCAGGTCGCTGCCAGCCCTTGGGTTCCATGTCGACTGCTTTTGGTCAGGCTGGAGGTTGATTTCCTCCATTTCTTTTGGGTTGGAGGTTGTGTCCAGGTGCTTTTCTTTTCTATTTTGTGCGTTTCCAAAGGGTTCTAAGTTTCTAAGTGTGTGCTTGACTCAGGTTGGTTCACAGTTGAATGGCGAACTATGACAACATCTTGCTGTGGCACACTTCAAGCCCTATCTTGCCCAACCCTGGCCAAAGCAAAATCCGAATTCAGATTGTAATATAAAGGTCAACACCGTATCCCCATAGTGGAATGGTATGGGGTAGTCGATCTACGTACTCTGGATCTCAAAAAGGTGTGATCAGAGACATGGAGCAACATGTTTTGAAGATTCCATTCTTCACCCCTTGCGCCTCTGGCAGAGTCCGATCAAATTGAACGCTATAAACTCCATTGGAGGGCATCGCTCTTAAGTTGGAGGCCATCGCTAGTAGGTTGGAGGCCGCTGTACAGAAACATCTCACTGGGCCCCCTGCAACATATGCAAGTTCCCTAGGTCTCCCGGGGCGAAAGCCGTCACCGAAGCGGCCGATGCCGCCGCCAAGTCACGCCAATGGGGCCATGGGGGCTGTGGCCACCTCGTGTCATCCGCAAAAGAAGAGCAACTGGTGGATCTTCGTGCCAATATGTGCCGAATTGGAGTAACTCAGTTCCACATGCTTTGCAACAGATTGTGTTTGGCAAGACATGCATTTGTGCATGTCAAGTACTTCACGACTTCTTCCATCAATGGCAGGAGCCCCTCCCAGAGTCGGCGCACCGGTCGCGCGTTGGGCAGCCGCAGCCGGCGCAGCTTCAATGCGAGTGGAGCGCATTGCCCGCCGGCAACCACCAGCTTGATCGGCCCGGCCTCAGCGCCAAGCTTTCGGAAACAATTGTTTAACCCTATTCATTTCAACTGAGAGAACGTCTTTTGACATTTCCACGAAGCTGAGACGTCGGGAAGGTTGGCGCCCCTTGCTGCACGTGGGCCGCGGCACACAAATTTTGGCTGCTGTAGCGCAGCAACCTCAACCTCAACTGGCTCAAAATCTTCCGGTTCGTCTGCCCTGTGCATAGTGCGATTGACGACGGTTCCTTTTTCCGCCTTTGATGGGAAACAATTCTTAAACTTGGCATTTGAGGGGTGTGCCCTACGGACATTTGCAATACTCTCTGTGGCATTTCCTGCTGGTTTCTGAAGTCTCGCTTTATCCAAGTGATGGGGTATACAGCGAGGGTTGCCAACGAGGTTAGTGTGTGGCTGTGTGGCCTTCTTGTCACCGAAGCCTGGGTCGATGGTTGCATGTGGTTTTCACTCCGTTGACGAAAAGTCCAGAGATATGTCGCTTTGCCATTGTCCAATGCTTATTGTCGCCATTCACCGGGAGATGTGTCAGCCGATAACAGAAACCTCACTAAGCTTCGGCGCCTGGTGCTTGGTCACTGTTTTGCTAAATGTGTATATCTCCTTTCTACCCTTTTTGCAACCCAAATTTGCCAAATGATCATCAACTGACTCTGGTGGAGATTTACCGAACTTCGTTCTTATGTTAGCTCCCAAACCACCCATTCCCACCACGGATCACCCTGCGTTGCTGTGACTAGGTCGGGTCAGCATGAGGTTTTGGCTTTGGCCTCTGCCAGCAGCTGAAAGCCGAGGTCGGGCACGGCCCAATCCAACCTCATCAGTCGCCGGGGGCCCGCACATCTTTCGGAAAGGCGGGGTCATGGCCTTGGCTTTCTGCGCGGTTTCAGACACCCGGCCGTGGTTCCTTGGGAACGTCTGCAGGAGGTGAGATTAGTGAGATACAACAAAACACCCCTTGCTTCTACTAGCTTCTTGTTACTAGTAGTAAGGCACTTGTTACTAGTAGCGATGCACTTGTTTCTACTGCAACAAAACACCCCTCCCCAGTTTCCATGCTTGAACCAAAGCATCACACTTACATGATATGATATGCCTGATCCTCGTAGCGTGACTGGCTGATCGCCACTGCAGGTCAACCGACCAAGTTCATCTTCCAGGTTGATCATGGCACATAGCTTTCTGCGAACGAACCAATGATTGGTCGATGGCCGAAGGGGCGGAGTAAGGAAAAACAGCCACCAAACGACCTAACGGTCTCCTGTCCCAACTCCTGCCTCCGCCTCAGCCTCTGCCCACTTTTGATCTTCCGGCCTTTTTCCCTCTTGCTCAAAAAACTTTTGGCAAGTCGAAGAGTCGGAAAGCCAAAAGAGTGACAAAGTTGGCTTCATAAGTCTTCTGGAGAGTCGCAAATGAACGTCTCCACCCGGAACCTGTAAGTAGAGCCGACGATTTTTTTCAATTGCTTGTGGATGTTAAGAATAAAGAACGGTCAGATTTCAATTGAGCGTACACTTGAGTCCCGCAGAGTCTCGATACTGGGCATCAGATGGTCAGCCGTGCCAGCCTAAGATTTGCCTTGATACCAAACCGTGGGGTGTGTTTTTTCGAGGGGCATCTGGACGTAGCACTTGACAACACGGACACCTGCCTCCTACTTTCTTCGGCAAGACCCCCACCTGAAAGATCTGAAAGAAGGACGTCTATACAGTGGTGTATCTCGGTTTAAACCAACTTCATTGATGCCACTGATCACATCTACATCTACAAATGCCTTAGCTGCTAAGCTAGTTCTGATACCAAAGGATGATATTCAGAATATTACAATATATTATGGGAACTATTATGGGACCATGTGGGAGCGCTTCCCGGTGCTCTTGGCAGGGTGCCGAGAGCAGAAAGTTCATGAATCCCCCGAGGCCTTAGCAGCTCGGGTCCCGAGCGGAAGTTCACCACATGTTCGCCTGAAACCAACGCCACCCACGTTCGCATCGACCACCCGGACCACCTGGGTGACCTACTGAAATGAATACACTACGGCCAGGGTCGCCCCGTGCGTAGCGTCCGATCGCTCCGTTCGTAGAGGAGCCCCGTGCGTAGCGAACATTGTTCCTAGTAGTACGGCCAGGACCTTGCTCCTAGAAACGTATACTTCAAGGAAGAAAAGGACTTTAAGGAACCTAAGAGCGATGGCCCCCAACCTAAAGGCGATGGCCTCCAACCTACTAGCGATGGCCTCCAATAGCAGCTGATCTTTTCTGGCAAAAGTCCCTGGAACAAATCCATCTCAGGGGATGCAGGATTTCTTTTTCGCAGTTTGGGCCATCAAGTATGTTCCTAATCCAAAAAGAACAAACAACAAAAGAACCCATGCTACGGGTCAAGGCTCCCAGCCTATGCAGCGAAAAACACCACTGACCAGAAAGGCGCAAGAACCCCGCTCGCCGATTCCCGGAACCATGTTCTAGATCTCCCGTCTCCTTCTCGCCGCTTCGGGAGAATCTGAAGATTCTTTGATCTGCAAAAGGTTCAGGGTTTAGGTTTTTAGGGTTTCAGTTCAAACAATTCTTGCAGTTCAGACCTTTAGTCTTTAGCCTTTAGCCTTTGGCTCATCGATCCTACTTTAAGAAGTTAGCGCCACCTCACCAAGCAATGCACAGTTTTCTTTCAGTATTTTCCGCTCAGAGACTCAATGGGTATGCATCCGAAATGGTCTAAAAAGGAATCTCAGGCAATCCACCATAGCCATGGAGCCTTCCCCAATCCTTTCTCCAACCACAACCCCCCACACACTCGTTACCATTGGGCCCCCCAAAAAGGCTCCTATCCCGACCTCGTTCGCACCGACCTGGTGGCGACACACCGAAGCACCGACCTGGATGGAGCCGCAGCCGCAGCACTGCTCGCGCGTTCCGCACCGCCGAGGCCAGACCCAGCGCACGCACGCGGGGGGCGCGCACCGCACGGGAGCGGCCAGCGCCGGGCGTCTGTAGCCTGGCAGATGCTTTTTTGTGCGATGGATTGGTGCTACCAAAACCAGAAGCTGGAAGAGATTGGTGGTTGGTGTGGGCGCTTGGTGGAGATATGTAGAGATCCATCAAGTTTTGGTGATGTGACAAACTCACCTGTGCCACTGAGGGCAATGCCCGACCGGTTCAAAAGGGCCGATAGGCCACCGTTCTCTGAACCTGCCAGGTCATGGGCATCTTCACAAGCCGCAACGGCATCAGCAACCCCGCCATGAACACATGTTCTTTGGGCGTCAGGGCGCGGGCATCTGTGCTTGAGTAGCGGAGTAGCGGAGACAAAAACACCCCGAATCCGTGAGGCTGGTACCAACGGGGTGCTTCGCCCGCTTCGGCCGCACACATCACAGGTCAGGTGCAAACTGTCGCTGCTTGGGCAAAGCGTGGGCAAAGCACATGACTCGTATGGGTGTGTGTGTATCTTGTCAGGAGACCCCCTGGCCCGCCCTGGGTGAGTAGACTGGTCTATGTCCCGAAGCGAACCCAGGGGGTCGAACTGGGAGTCTCCCTATCTTGGTTGGAACCTACCTGCGAACCTCAACGGCTAGTGCGCCACCCTCTAGACCGCCCCCGCACTCATGCGGTTCTAGCAGCCACAGGTGAACATTGGAGAGCAGGAAGTTGAATTGCACCTCAAGCGCTCAAACACACAAGTTGAATTGTTGGGGGAGGCCATCGCGCCATCGCTCTTAGGTTGGAGGCCATCGCTAGTAGGTTGGAGAGCAGGAAGTTGAATGCCACACAAGTTGAATTGCAGATCTGCACCGGAAAGCGTACTTGGATCACTTCAGGTAGAGAAACCGCCAAGCACTGTCTATGGTGGATTTGTCCTGGTCGCCTTTCTGGTGAAGATTCACGATCCATTCGTCTGGATCGGCTTGGTATCCATGAAAATGGACAATAAATCCTGCATGTGATCCATATTTATCCGCATTCAGCCTTTCATAGCTCTTCTTTGATGGCCTCCTTTGGCAAAGACTGCCTCAAAGCCTCAAAAGCACGCTCCCACCCTATAGGACCATGCTTTCCCCAGGCACCTCCACCTCCACCAGCGTCTCCTCCGCCAGTTGCAGCGCCAGCGTCGCCGCGGCGCCGCCGCCCACGACGACGCGGCCCTCGGCGGAGGCCACGGCGCTGTCGCCGACGGCGTGGAGCTGCTCCACGAGGTCGCGCAGCTCGCCTCGGGCGGCGGCACGGACGAGACCGCGGCACCCTGGCGACCGTAAGACGAAGAGGTGATTGGAGGGGTGGAGAGGTGAAGAGCCGTATGGGTACTCAACTCAATTCGAGTGAGACTCTTTTTTCGAGTTTGCATCATAGCGAGAGGTCGCAACCAAAACGGTGCATTTTCATCTTGAAGGCCTCTGGCTACAAACATGCGAGGACACTTCTGCGTTTGAATTGCCTTCAATATTCGCTCATGCGATGCTTTCTTGGAACATGCGTGGCAAGTGACCCTCAAAAACTGCAGCCAATGCCGAAGTTTGGCCGAAGCAAGGCTGGGTCGGACGAGTGAAGTTGGTCTTTGACCAACAGAACCACGGAACCACAGAGACAGGAGGGAAAAAGCGAAAGCGGGACATCTTGGGTCAGGAAACGATCCCTCCCTTTGAAAAAGACTTCTTCTTTTGGACAACGCAAACGGTTCTCGGGATCAATAGGACGTGGCACGGCGATCGCTGCCGCAGGAGGACATGGCAACGAGGTCCTGGAAGAGTGAGCAGAGACTTTTCAACAAACCTAGTAGCTTGTTCCTAGTAGTAAGGCCACGAGCCCCTAGCAGCGTCCTTGTTCCTGGTAGTAAGGCCAGGAGACCCAGTAGTGTCCTTGTTGGATTATTTTTTTCTCATCCACTTGTTCGATCTCAGAGTGGAACAAAGACAATTTCACCCGAAAAGGTGACAGGTTCGCTGCTGACTGGGTAGGCAAGATGGTCCTACCTTCACATGTTTTTGTCGCGGTTTCAACTGATTGGGCGTCGTAGAAACTTCGATCGTCCCTCTCACCCACCTGGGCTGTGTCCGAGAAAAACTCCTTTGAACCTACACCACTAGATATGGCAGGAGGAGAGGTGTAGGTTTCTCCATTCAACACCACGTTAGCAGCGACACATACTTTCTGCTACTCCTCCCACTCCCACCACTGCTAACCCTTCTGCAAGAACTCAATGCACTGTGATCCCACAACATGTGGCAAGGCCCTAGACCTAGCCCCTCCTGCATGGGCGCGGACTGCACGAGGAGGTCGAAGGACGCGCAGCCTGCAGTAGGATCTGAGACTTTTCGATCTTTCCGAGAGAGAGAGAGAGAGAGGGAGAGAGAAAACACATCATGGTAGTTCAGGCAGGAGAGGCTCAGAGGCCACCATATGGATCCAAGGAGCTTCATCTCGAAGTTTTTTCCGAGTTTTTCATTGGCTCCTTATGTAGGAACGAGCTTCGGATTTCCAATAGGAAGACTTCCTCAGCCCCAAAAGACGATGGAGACAGGCATCTTTCGGTTGATCGTGTTCTGCAAAGATCGGAGTCGAGTCGGTGACGTCTGCTGTGGAGTGAAAAACCCGTTGGCATTTGGTCAGCCAACTCATCCAAATGGATTGTAAACCGCCACACGGGACATCAGTTGTTCAAAGGTAGAGAGTTCAATCCGTCCATTCATTGCGCATTTTTGTGGTGCATCATTTGGTGGTTTCTGGCCACAGCAACATGATGATGTTGGCTCGAACAGTGACTCTCCCATCCCTATCCTCCAAGGAACCCTCAACAACACATCCAGCCTCACCAAAAGTCACAGCTTGATTCAGTCATTGATTTTTGATCTTTTTTGATCGGAGAATACTGCTGCTGCCAGCACTATACAAGCTTGGTTATGCTTGAACGCATCTGCGGATCCGGCTGTGCTTTTGCTTCTGGCATTTGGTGCATTTCCATCCTTCACCCGAAACAACAATTTTGTGATGGACACCACGATTCCCCCGCTTCCAGCCTGCGCTGGCGGCCACCCGATGCTCCCGATGAAAGGAGAGCCACCTTGCTGAGGTCCAAGGCTGAAGTCGAGTCTCCTTTAAACACACCCAAGGTACCCTCGATCGTTCCTGCCAATCAGAAATCACCCAAGCCATAATCAGTATACATGGAAAGGTCGTTTTGTGTGGCACCCACCCACAAGAATGGTGGCCGTGAACGATCTCCAGACCACAAACACTGGCGTTTGGCTCACGCTTCTGAGCCCCTGGCAAAGCCCCTCCAGCCTGGCAGGAAGAGAATATCAAAGAAGATGCTGACTCTTGAAGTAAGCATGTACCAACAAACGTGTCACTGGTGTACAATTAATAAGGAATCACACATTTAGACATTCAGATTCCTTACCATGATGAAACAATCTGATCTGGGAAAACCTCTCGTTGCTAGGTTGGAGGCCATCGCTATTAGGTTCCTTAAAGTCTATTAGTAGCGTCCTTGCTCCTAGTAGTAAGGCCAGGAGCCCCTAGTAGCGTCCTTGCTCCTAGTAGCGATGCCAGGAGCCCCTAGTAGCTTCTTGCTCCTAGGTTGGAGGAGAAATGCGTGTCGCTTTTCAACTGCCTCTAAGATGTAGCTGGCGGCTTGGCCCACGCCCATGATGTGTGACTCAGCCTGCCGAGGGCTCACTGCTTTGGTGAAGAGGCCGCTGGGCCTTACAATAACCCATGTAAAGAGAACAGTAACTTCCCTGTTAAAAACTACTATAGTATGATTTTTTTTTGCATGTTACTATATAGATGAACCTTATATTTTGCTTGTCCTGCGCACAAGATGTCTTGACTTTCATCCTCTAATTCAAAGATCGTTGCCAGCATTCTTGCTGGCCCAAATTACACAAGAACGTGATCCATGCCAGCCCAACACAGCAACAAACAGTTTGCCCTAAACCTTTGGAGAATTCCATGATCAAGACCTGCCGGGCTGTTGCTTTGAGTGTCCCACAAACTCTGCGAAAACAAGCACCCTCTGTAGAGCGTCTTCTTCTGTTGATCGATGAACAGCCCGCACCACCCGGTAATGCACAGAAACGGATGTGTATCTTCAAGACTTCCATACACACCTCTTGGAGATCCAATTTATTCAAAGACCTCGACCAGCTAAGTGATGTACGCTACTAGGAGCAAGAAGCTAGTAATAACAATTAGTAGCTTCTTGTTACTACTAGTAAGGCACCTGTTACTACTAGCGTGGCACTTGTTCCTAGTAGCTTCACATACATCAGGTCCCTTTCAATCTCTTCCCATCCGCCACATCCGGCGTCCACGTTCGCTCCGGGCCGGCGCGATGGGCTGGTGGTTGCCATCCTCAAGGACCACCTCGACGCGTCAGGGACCATCCGAATGATCTCCCGAGCTCGCTGAAGCGATAGGGAGAGTGTTTGTGAGCATCCAAGAGGCTTTTTGTTTTGTACAGTTGTATCAGGTCCAAGATCTTTCGTCTTAAACAAGAACGCGAACTCCGGCATGTCTTTGGTGTTGATTTGGGGTTTTGTCAGCTAGACACTCAGGGTGGACTGTTTCCTATTCTCCTCCTTTCGCGTCCGACATTCTTAGTAGCACAGATCTTTTGACCTTCATGGCCCTCAACAAGAAGCTACTAGGAACCAGAGCATCGCTGCTAGCTAGGGGCGCTCCTGCCCTTACTACTAGGAACAAGGACGCTACGACCATACATCAGTCCAACCTCCACATCTCACGGAACGTCTGCGGGTCGTCCGTCCGTGCGTCCGGTGCCTCAGTCGCCTCTGCATCTCCCGACACGACGGCCACCCTGCAGGAGAGGAGAGGTGGTGGGGATGGGTAGGAGGTCAAATCTGCCTGAAAGTCGTGGTAAACATCCTACAGTTGCAGTATTGAAAGTGGTAGGAGGTCATAATCCTACAGGTGGTACAAAATCTACCTGAAAGTCGGTAGGAGGTCAAGCCACGGCAGTTACAGTACAACCCATCCAATCACCCACAGATGCAGAGGTCAATCTTTCTGGGGCGTTCTCCTTTCAAAACAACAATGCGATCCGTCGAGGTGGCTGTTTGTCCAAGGCGTTTTTTATCGCTTCGCGCTTTTTGTGATTCATTGGTGATTCATCCATGAGACATGCCTGTGGGTCAAAACCGGGGGACCCTGGTTGACCACGGAACTGGCGGAGGCGAAGCGGTCTCCATCGTCCAAGCCGTCTCCTGAGCATGGCGGCGGCGGGCAAGCGCAGGAAGACCTTCTTGCGGCCATCGTGGATGTCCGTCCTCGGTCAACACGTCGGGAAAACATCAACCAACCGTGGGCACTACTAGTAGCGTCCTTGTTACATAGTAGTAAGGCCAGGAGCTACGTCGGGAAAACATCAACTCCGTGTGACCCTTTCGGGAAGGGCATCGCTACTAGGAGCAAGGACGCTACGACATTTTGGTCTCTGATCGAACTCCTCCTGAATGAAAGGTCTGAATCCCAAACCCTCATGGTCTTGCTTGGGATCTTCATCCAAACAGCTTCATGAGCGCTTGGTGCATCTCTGTGCGATCATTTCCTTTGAGCCTGCTGGGGAGCTGCGGATCCGCTCAGTGACTCTTTTAATTCACACATCATTCACCCTAAACATCAACTAGAGTCAGGACCCTTGTTTTGCCCATTGGATGCATCTCTCCCCACAACTAGCTTATTCAAGATGTTCAAGAGACACCCATCCCCTGAGCCATCGTCTCTCCCATCTCGTCACTTGCCCACCACCAGGCCCTGCTCTAGGCCCATCTTTCAGCCAAGGAGGCCAATGCAAAAACACCCTAGCGATGTCCTTGTGACTCGTAGCTTAGTAGCTCGTTGTTACTAATAGCGATGGCCTCCACCCTAGTAGCTTCTAGCTACTAGTCATGAGGCACCTTGCTACTATAGGCACCGTCCTTAAGCCCAATGGCCCCAACACCTCGCTCCAAGCGTCAGCATCACGCGCTCGCGCATCAGCAGCCGTCCATCGTCCACCGGACCACCATAGACCGCGGAGCCACCCGTCGAGCTGATCGCGTCCTGGACTCTTCGTCGGTCCACGACTGGATCGATCGAAGCTGCGGAACGATCGTCGCCATTGTTCTGGAAAAAAGGGACGCCATCGAAGTAGAAATAAGGACCTCTCTCTCTCTCTCTCCAGTGTTTGAGAAAGGAAACAATCCGCCCCAAATGCTTCTGTTTTGATATGTGTTCTTTCAACTGAACTGTAGCTCTTCCGCACCCATCAATCCAGCTTCAAGTGGGTATAGCCCCAAAGTAGCAACTTTCGAGGAAACATTCGCAAAGTCTGTTCAAATCTCGTTGACCATTAGTTTTGGTTGGGAAGTAGCCTGAAACCCTTATCATGTTAAACCAGATTCTCATGTTCAATTCTACAATTCATAACATGTCATCACCTCTTTGACCTTCCTTTTGCCAACCCAACTGCGCCCCTCTCCAGCGGCAGTGGCTTTGCTCCCAGCGCATCGCACGCAGCGCCGAGGCCCAGGGCCGCGCCCAGGAAGGAGGGCGCGGAGGGCAGTGACGGCGTTGCCTGGGGCGAACCGTGAAGAAACTGCGAAGATGAGCAGAGTCAGTTCTTCAAAGGGCCGTGTAATCTCTTCCAGTCAAATGAATACTGTACACAGCACAGCACATCTGGGCACAGCACAGATGCCAGTGGGGCCAAGAGTGGTCCGTTTTTGTGCGCGAGTTGCGAGAGTTGGACAAGTTGATTGTCACCCTGTGTGACTGTGCTGAACCCCAAGGGGGTGGTTCTTGAGCAGCAACCATGGGGCTTTGTTAAAAGCAAAGTGCTGAAGTGCTTAGCATTGTTCAAAGCAAGGATAGACACTTTCTGAATGGATGACAGTAGGTGGAACCCTGCGGATAGGAGCAAAAACACATCCTTGGATGGAACTACCAAATCTACCAAGGCACTCCAGTGGTGGCCGGTCTCTCAATCACGGAGAAGGGAACCAGCGAGACCTCAGCACGGTCAGGCGTTTTCGGCTTGCTCTTCTTGGGGCAAGTCTCGGGGCTTGTTATGTTGAAACCGTTGGAGGGTCTCCAAAAGTGAAACGTGACGATGTGCAGGATTGAAGCAAATTCAGAAGTTTCATTCCTCGCAAAACATGGGATATACTCAAGTTTTGAGATGCTGAACATTGAACATGCAAGTCCCACCAAAGAGATCACTAATTTAGCAGTTACCTTTTGCTCCTAATCACCAGTCAAACCTTTCTTACTGCATTCCTCCCTAACCTTCCAGCATCGCTCCAAGTCGCCGCCACACCCATCGCCATACACCCCGCCGGTGCCGGTGACAAGGGCATCATTTCCTCCGGTCGTGGCCAACAGGAGGCACGAATGGGCCAACACACCTCACGATCAGCTTGACACCCTTCACCTCCAAAAAAACAAAGACGCCACGCCACGAAACCCCAATGAAGGGCTGGACGGGGGGGGGGTTGAAAAATCTGGACACCCAGCCTTCGGTTGGGAAATCGTCTGGGTGAAATCGTCAAGGTCTAGGGAATTTCCCAAATCCATCTTCACACGCCTCGAGGATCATCTGGTAATTCCCTGCAGGCAGCTCGATCTCCAAAGAGCTCCGCCTCGAGACAGGCTCCGCTCCACGACGTCTGTGACATCGGAACGGAGGTGTGCCAACCGGGTGCGGGGGGCGGCAACGGTGTTCGAAGGCCTCACTGGCCACGTTTGTCCAGAAAAGACCTGACTTCCCATTCTTTTTTTGGGATGTTCTAAGTGGTTTTTGCCCCATGGCTTTGACTCACAGCAGCCTGGTAGCCTCCCCACATGCCACACATAGCCCCCTGCCACAATGAATCCACCACCCTCATGAGTGACACAACATCATCTCAACAGCTCAATACAGGCCTCTCAATGCTCTTTTTGCTTCTTCATTCGGTCTTGCTCGGAACAGGCGGTTTGAGCCGCGTCCAACCGTCCGTCGGTCTCACATCGCCCCGAGCCTGCCGCGCTGTTCCCCCACCCACAAGCCCTCTTCGGTGACCAGCGCCACACGAACCTCGGTTGATCGAACGAACGAAGACGACATGTCGTGTGGCACCGTGGACTCCAGGTGGTGGACACTTTCACACCCAGCTGGTCGTTGGTGACCAAAACTAGCTGGTCGTTGGAAGAACCAAAAGCGGCTTCTCCAGAAGCGACTGTGCACAGTCTGGTCGTCTACGCGAAGTAGGGATGCTGGCAGTCACTGGCGATCGAATCCTCCAAGCATTTGCCTAGCCTGAAAAAGACCCTTTGACCTGGTTTTGTACTGTAAAACCCATGATTGTTCTGTAAAGGCTCTTCCAACGCCATGCTTCGAATCCTCCCAGAATGGGATCTTGGAATCGGCTCCGGATGGCAATGTGTGTCCGGAGGGTCGTGGTCGATGGGAGTCGAGCGTCTCAGTCCGATCCCGTTTGTCGACGGTCGCGGAACATGGGGCGGACATCGCTACGAACGGAGCGGTCAGGGCATCGCGACATCGAACGGAGCGATCGGACGCGAACCGAACGGGGCGCATCGCTGGCCTTACTAGTAAGATGAAGGCTACGAACGTAGCAAGGTGCATCGCAACGGAGAGAACATAGCAGTTTTGAAGTGCTTGGAAATCCAAGCAATCCTGAATGGATACAATGGCATTCTCCAAGCTAGCTCCAGATGAAAGTGTGCTACAAAGTTGCAAGCTACTCTCCCAGTCCCGAAAGTCAAACCGTTCGTTCAACAGCTCATTTTCACTGTGAAGTTCCGCCCAACAAGAGGTGTTCAAGAGAGGCCACCGCCTCCCAAGGAAGCCAAAGAGGCTTCCTTAAGCCCCAGCAGAATGAGAGAAGACTTGAATGATCCAACTAACGAAACATCCAACCCTTGACTTCGTCGCATATTTTTGGACTTCGTCGCCAGGTGGCGTAGTGGTGCACGAAGGAAGACCAACTCCCAATGGTGGCCTTGGAAAAGGACGTCGCCCACTCCCAATTGTGGCTTAGCGGATTATGATACTCTGGATATGATATCGCTGTGCGATACTGCATCGTCGAGCGATGACTTTCCTAGGTTTTTCTTCCAGTCCGGCGGGGCTCCGAAGGACGGTCGTCCTCACCATTTCCGGATTCGAAGGACAAACAAACATACGACCCGAATCACATGACCTGGTTGGTTCGAATTGAAGAAACACATCGGACCCTGATCCCCCCCTCCTGGGAGCCATAGAGGTCGTGTTCTCACCCTGCGACCTTGTTTTGCGGACGCTTGAAAACTGCGGGTGGTTCACACGAACATCGCATCGCTGCTCCTCTTAGAGCATGGACAAGAACAAGGAGTCGTAGATCAAGCTCTTGAGGCTTTGAGGCCATATGAGCCCCTCCAGGCTCTGATTGTATCCATCGACGAGACTCAAGCGTTGCAGGCCATTGGGTAAGTTTACTCCCTCCAAGGGTTGGTTAAAGCCATCACCGAAGGTGAGACTCTGCAAACCAATCGGCAAGGTCACTCCTTCTAAGCTTTGATTGAAACTGCTGCCAAAGGTCAAACTCTGGAGGCAAACTGGCCAAGTCATATGCTGCAAAGCCTGGTCGAAGTGATCACCAAAAGTGAGGCTCTGCAGGCTGCTTGGCAAGATCACTCGATCCAAAGACTGGTTAAATCTCTCTCCAAACACCATGCTCTTTAGGCTTCGCGGCAAAGTCACTCTCTCCAATGGCTGGTTGAAACTCACGCCAAATGTCAGGCTACACAAGTTGCAAGGCAACGCCACTCGTTCTAAACTCTGGTTGAACTCAAAGCCAAATGTAAGATTCTGCAGGCTGTTAGGCAAGTTTACTTCCTCCATGCACCTATCAAAATAGAAGCCAAATATCAGGCTCTGCAGGCTCTCTGGCCAGGACACTTGTTCCAACTTCTGATTAAACTCAATGCCAAAGGCCAGACTCTTGAGGCTGCTAGGCAGAGGTGCTTGCTCCAAGCTTTTGTTAAAGCGATTGCCAAATGTCAGACTTTCAAGGCAGTTGGGCCATTTGATCCCTTCCAATGATTGGTTGAACTCATTACCAAATGCAAGATGAAGAAGCCCACCGGGCAAAGCCACCCGCTCCAAACTCTGATTGAACCGGTTGCCAAACATCAAATTCTGAAGACTGCTCGGCAAAGACAGCTGGTCTAGACTCTCATTGAAATGCTGGCCAAGTGTCAATGACTCAAAGCTGGAGGGCCAGCTCACTTGAATCAAACTCTGGTCAAAGCTTGCACCGAACGTTAGACTCTTTAGGCTTTGCGGCAAAGTCACTCTCTCCAATGGCTGGTTAAAACTCACGCCAAATGTCAGGCTGCACAAGTTGCAAGGCAACGCCACTCGTTCTAAACTCTGGTTGAACTCAAAGCCAAATGTAAGATTCTGCAGGCTGTTAGGCAAGTTTACTTCGTCCAAACTCCTGTTGAAGTTGAAACCGAGTATCAAGCTCTGCAGGCTCTCTGGCCAGGACACTCGTTCCAAGGGTTGGTTAAAGTCATGGCCAAAGGCCAAGCTCGTCAGGCGTGGCGGCAAAGTCACTCGATCCAAGCTTTGGTTGAAGCTGTTTCCCAAGGTCAAACTCTGAAGACTCTGGGGCAGAGTTGCTCGCTCCAAACTCCGATCAAAGCGACTGCCAAGCTTTAGACTCTGCAACTGATGGGGCAGCCTCACTCCTTCCAAAGTCTGTTTGAAGTTCATGCCAAATGTTAGACTCAGCAGGCTACCGGGCAAGGTCACTCCCTGTAAAGGTTGGTCAAAGTTATGGCCAAAGGTCAAACTTTGCAGACCCTTTGGCAAGGTGACTCCGTCCAAAGGTTGATTGAACTCGCCGGTAAAGGTCAGACTTTGGAGATCGCGAGGCCATCGAAGTGAATCTAATTCTTGATTGAAGCAGTAGTGAAACTCCAGACTGCGCAGGGTATCAGCATCTTTCAGCTGTTCCAGAGAGTAGATCCCTTCCACTTGTGTGATTCCATCCAAACCCATCTGCTCCTCAGCTCCGGCACCTGCCAGAGATCGCCAGGCATCCTGCAAGCTTGCAGGCTCGTAGGTGTAGCTCACACAGGGAGCCTCCACGAGACCTCTCCGAGCTTCCAACGGTTCCAACGCTGGAAGAGTGAAACCCGGTGCTCGGGGTTCACCCATAAAGGTGGAAAGGGGGGTCAAACATGGTCAAACCGAAAGGGGATCCGAAAATGGATGGTTTTCCTTTTGGTGCTTCGTCCACCAGGATGTCGCCCAGCTGATCCAAGCGAACTGGTCCAAAGCTGACAGTCACTGGCTCGGTGGAAGAAGGCTTTTGTCGCATGTTCCGACATCACCAAAGAAACAAGTCCAACAAAGGAAATGCGAACACCTGCCAGACTTGTCTGTGTCCAAAGGTTTTCTTCCACCTTCAAGTGAAGAGACACCTTTACTCTATGCTTCACGTAACGTATCAACTTCACAACATGTAAGACATTCAACCCTTTGACACACCTAGATGGATCTGACAACCTCAAGCCATGCAAACCTTTCAATAGAGATCAGCACCTCCAAATTCAGGTGTCCACATCCCCCCAAAAGAACAACAAGAACACCAGCTTCAAGCCCCTCTTCCATCGCTTTGCCGCCTTGTTCCCGGAGCGTCGTCTTCGCGCAGAGCATCCGTGCGCCGGTCTGCAGGCTCACCCGGGCGCCGGCCTTGCTGGGCAGCCGCTGTCGGACCCGCTGCCGGAGCTGCGCGCCCGTGAGAGATGCAGGCACCGAGAGCGTCAAGCCTTCACCCGCCAAGCCCAGCACCTCCGGTGGAACGGATGAGGGACTCTCCCAACAAATCCTCCGGAAAGAAGACGAAGAGGTGGGTGGACTTTTTCAAGCTTTTTCCAGAGTCTCGGGAACTGATTTGGGAGCTGATTGTGTGGTCTTTTATTCAGGTTTAAGCAAGAAGGAACAGTCCATCTCTCAGCCGGAGATGCACCTGAATCTCCAGGAGCTCATCATCACTCAGCTCGTCCCCCATGGCACCCAGTTGGGATGGGACGGATTTCGAGACGGCGGCACTGTCAGAGGACTTGGTCGATTTGTTGTTTTGCTGACTACGAGGTTTAGGTCCTGGAGGTTCAAGGTTTCAGACTTCTTTCCTAGGAATCTGTCGCTCGCGCGAGCTTGCAGTCCTGAAGTCACCAAGAAATACCAAGAATAGGGAGGTGGAGGCTTGCACTTATGTCCATCATCAATCTAAACAGCAGTCTAATCGACATTCCCAGAGATATGAAGTGAGTGTCGCTATGATATGTGAAACAAACATGTGAACAAACATGCGACACTCACAGTCCGAAGTCATGAGGTAACCAGCAGTCATCACCCAGTTTCCTGTTGAGCAAGCATGATTTACCAGGGTGTTCTTTTCCTACCAAAGGATTCTTTTCCGGTCCTTTTTTGTTTGTGTCTCAAAACGGATTCAAACCCAGCTCTCGCACCCAAATTTGGGTTCGCTTGAGCCACAAGCGCTGCAGCAACCAAGGGCTGGACAGAATACGCTACCAAGGACTGAGCAGGGTACTGAGATGTAAAGCTTGACCACGAGCCTTACCCAATTGCTGCATCAGCTGTCTCAGCTGTTTGGTCCGTTGGTTCATCTGATAACAACGAGACGTGCCAGTTGGGCCCATGACTTTTAGTCTCCAAATGAATTTTTCCACAACACTGTCTGGATTCTGTTGCCCGTGTATTTGGCCGAGAGTGCCAAAAGGAATCCAAGGAAGCGTCTCAACACTTTTCATGGAGAAGCGTATCAGGCGGATGAATCCAGGTGGAGAACTATAGCAGTGACACCACAGGGTGACAATACTTCAATGCCGGGAGACCCCCGAAATCCTTGCCCCGAAGTCTCGCCTGGGTCGACGAACGATCTATTCACATCAAGTCCAAGGGCAGCTCGTTCGCCGGAGGAAGGTCCCATGAGGCCGATGGAGACCCACCGGGCTGAGAAAACCAGGAGACGAATCGACGAAGCGCCCAGCACCCGACTTTGGACTAGCAGGCCCAGCAACCAAAACCAGCACTCCCGTCAGAAGCTCAAGGCTGAACCAATCAGAGGAGCAACAACCCACCTTTTCGCACCAAATCAGTGGAGCAACACACGTTCAACGCCGAGATCTTCTCGTTTCGGTCCGACCCCACCGACGCACCGACGCGGTCGACCGAGGTGCCACCGATGGCCGTGGCACGAGCAAGGGCAACTTCAGCGAACTGGGCAGCGCTCGGAGGTTCCTCGAGGCGAGCGAAGGGGCGAGCCGTGGCCGGTGGCCGGTGTCCCACCGGGGGGAAAAGGGTCGGGATGGGAGGAGTGAAAACAGCAACTTCTTGGGACAAAAGGATTGCTTTTGTGTCTGTTGTGCTACTGTCTGGATGTCTAATTAGCGTTGCATATCTGTTTGCAAACCTGAAGAAGCACAAATAGCTACAAAACAAAAACACATGGAAGACTACAAGAACCTTTACAACATCTTTTAATGAAATATAGACAAATAGCTTGAGGGGCCCAAAAGGAAAGAAACATGACATGACGAAAGGGAACAAAACGATGCGTAAAGGCGACACAAGGAACAAGAACGAGTGAGAGAACACAACACAAAAATCGTTTCAACACGGTTTACAGGTCTGAAGTTGACAGAAAAGGAACAAAGAAAGGAAGGAACAGCGACAGGACTCAAGAAAAGTCAACAAAACCTGAAGAAGGAGGGGCCTTCATTGACACGTGGTGGCTGCTTTCGGTGCGGCCCCCGCAGCCCTGTGCTGTGCCCGAGGTGCAGTTGCCGCTTCCACTGCCAGCTGGATCCACCGGACTTGCTGTCGGCCCCAAGGTCCATCATCCTGGAGTTACATCCGACGGCGCGACCGATCCCAACCGCAGGAGTTCGTCAGCAGCAGCAGCAAAAGAAGAGAAACACCGCGCTTTGTTGCGGCTCAAGGAGTAAAGGCTGCAAAATGAGATGTACAGCTATCTTGCGTGGGGTCAATTGTCTTAACTACCTCAATACTTAAACACCGGCACCAGCAAAACCGTCCTTGCCACACCATCGCACACCGCGTTGCCAAGCACGTTTCCAGCGCCGGAGCGAGCAAGACCCCAGGTCACGAAGAAGGGGATCGCATCAGCAGCTGCCTTGGTCAGCCAAGTATTCGACGGGAAGGGCATGGCTTGTCAGACAGCCACTGAAGCCCAGTCGAGTTGGACGGATCCAGAAATCTAAGTGGTTGGTGTTTAGTTGTCTTTGTGAATCCTGTGGGAAGCCATTTACCACCTCCCAAGTGATTCCCACCCATCCTCTCCCAGCCTGGTCGGTACTGCGGAAGACCATCTGATAGATGCCTTGAGACGTCGGCGCCACCGAACTCCGCTCACCACGGAGTAGCACACTCCGAGTTCGGTGGTGGCTGTAGCAGCAGAAAACGTGTGAACCACATGAAGCAACTCCGCTCCGTCGACAACGGACGAGTCAAAACTGGACATTCCTGCAAAAAAGCGGGTCTTGGCACTTCCTTCCCGGTCTTTGGCCCCTGAATATTCAGGCTGAATCCCGCAAGTCGGTCGCTGGACATCAGGTGGAAAAGACTCACCGACATGCTCACAGGTCGGGACACTTCGTGGCCCATCTGCAAGTTGACCTTCCAAAAACAGAACCGACACCATTGGGAACCATAATTGACAGACTCGAGCTCTCAAACGACCTGACCCCCACAAAACACACTTACAACGATCCTCAAGCCATCCAGCCTTAACCCACTGAAACAAAAACCATGGAGAACCCCCGAGGGCCCCATATGGTGGGTGCGCACCTTTCGACTTTGATAACGGACGGTTTGAACATGCTTGAGATACCTGTCCAACATGCTTGAGATACATGCTCTAGACATGAACCTCCACCAAAAACCGAAGCAAACCTTGTTGAAACGAGACACAACATACTTCAACATACTTGATCCATCTTCATCTTACTTCATCCTAATGTTAAAACAAAATTTGAAGTCATTCACTTCCTACCTCATCATCCTCATCACCCACAAATTTCCTGTCTTTCTGTTTCTTTTACCCACCCTCCGTGCCCCATGCGCCCCATGCCCCACCTGCTTGGAGCTCCGAGACGAAACCGGCGCCCGTGGCACTGTTCGAGGAGATCGTGCTGGAGCCTTCCCGAGCGACGGCGAAGGCTCACACCGTCTGCGAACACGGTGTGCGAGGGACCGGCGCGCCGGTCTGCGGGTTCACCTCCGCTGCGTGACGGAAACGATCTGTGCCTTTCGCTGAAGGTTGGGAACACACCCGCTGCATGTGTCAGAAGGGCGTTTGCCTCCTGACATGCCTTGAAGGCATTTTTGGGGCCAGGCTCCAAAACCTTGCATCTGGGCTGTGGGAGCATAGAAGCAGGTTGTCTAAGACCACGAATTGGTGTGTTTTTCTCGGGCCTTTGGGAAGCACTGTCTGCATGCACAGGTGAGAAGAAGCTTCGCCAAGCAGGTCATCCTGTGGACACCCTGTGGAAACCGGCTGTCTCGCCCTCGTATTCTGGCGCTCCCCGAAGCAGAGTTAAGCCAGCTAGACGCTGGCGGCGATGTTCCATGAAGAAAGGCCTCTCCGGAATTATATAGTAACAATAAAGCTTTCAAGTATGTCTTTGAAGCTTTCTGGTAACTAGAAGCTTCCTTTACAAATCGTTTCACCTGTAGTTGCTACAAGTAGAATATGTCTTGACGTCTCCAAGTTGCTCTTCTTGTATGTCGGCTTGTGATCGTGAGATCGGAGGCACAGAGGAAAGCTAGCGACGAGTTGTGCAATGTGACGCGTTGGACGGCAGCAGCGCCGGCATTTGCAGAGGAGCGAGGCTGAAGGTGGGTGCGCGACCAAGCCACGGGGCGATGACATAGCTACTTGATTTCAATATCAATACCGATCACAGCAATGTAAGAAGAAGGATGGGATTTCTTACAACTGAAGGGCTCAGGGCAGCCCTGAGGAATTGTATCCAAAGAAAAAGGGCCACAAAGAAACCTTCCAGGAGCACCCACACCCAATCCATTTCGCCTTCGGCTTTCCTAGCAGCTCAACAAGTACTAGCATAGGAACTGACTGAATCTTGTTGGTTCGAAGAGGACGTACTCTATCCGATCACTTCGCAGGCTTCCATGCATGTTGAACAAAGAGTAAGGTCTTTGAAAGTTCACACATAACCACCGACCACCAAACCAATCACCCGACCACGACCAATCCCCCAAGCCCATGGACGCGCTAGTGGCCTTGCTGCAGCTCCACCAAGAGCCTTGAGGACGATGGCGGGAGAAAACACTAACTAGTAGCTTCTTGTTACTAGTAGTAAGGCACCTGTTACTACTAGC